>JAODAL010033835.1:0-45052 GCA_025379985.1 Phyllomedusa bahiana | reverse complement strand
GTTTTGCTTTCACGTTTTCAATGTCACGGTGGAACAACATCAGCGACGTGACAGCATAGAGTCCAAGTAGCCGTAGCGGCAGCAGCAGCAGGCAAGGTGGCAGAAGCCTAATGGGTGACCTCAGGCAATCTTTATTACCACCCCCCAAACCCAAATGCAATGCAGGCACACATCCAACACACAGAGACCAGCTTAAATCATGGCACGACTATCTGCGTCCAAAAACCGATGTTTTTGGATGTTTTCCGGACCCAAAGACTTCTGGTTATCCAAAAGGGCCCGAATGGCCCGAGCTTGTTCGCCACCATAGAGGTTTTTGTCCTGCCCACAGCCAGCGCCCCATATCTGAGCCGGACCTTCAGCACAGCTGGAGTAGTCATTAAGACAAACGCACCGCTTTCCACAGATAATGGGGACTTTGACTTTCATAAAAAGGAATCGGCTGGATCTCTGATGATGTTGGCCCCAATTGGAGGCACCGATTATTCTCACTTCACATTCCTCTTAAAACAGAAAGGGGCCCTTAAAAAATTTTTTTTAAAAATGATATTTCTTACTGAAATTTTTATTCCTTTTCCCAACAGTTATTTTGCGGTTTTCTGTGAGAACGTAAAAAAACAGCAAAATTTCATGAAACACCGTATTCCATTTACTCACTTATCTTTTGAAGTTTTCGCATTTTCAAAGGTTTTAGGTCATTTGCTGTTGGAAAAAAGCATAATTAGGCCTTTGGAACAAAATGGGCTTTAAGGGCATTTCTCCTCAAATTTAAAAATGGCTGAAAGTCATATTTATAATTTTTTTGGGGATCATGTTGCTGTGAGATACAGCAATAATCATGGTCCTTTGAACAGAAATGTGGGTTCTAAGTGGCATTTCTCCCTCACAATTTTTAAATGGCTGAGAATCATATTTATAATTTTTTTGGGGGCATGTTGCTGTGAGATACAGCAATAATCATGGTCCTTGGAACAGAAATGTGGCTTCTAAGTGGCATTTTCTCCCTCACAATTTTTAACAGTGCTGAGAATCATTTTTATAATTTTTTGGTCATGCTGCTTTGAAATGCAGCAATACTAAAAGGTCCTATTCTAAAAATATTTGTTTCTAACAGACATTTGTTCTTCACAATTGTCAAAAATGGCTCAAGGGTCATTTTGAATTTTTGGGGGCATTTTGCTGTGACCCTGCAGCTATACTAAGGTCCTATTATAAAAAAATGTGTTTCTAACAGACATTTGTTCTTCACAATTGTCCCCAAAATGGCTCAAGGTCATGCTTTGAATTTTTGGGGCATTTTGCTGTGACATGCAGCTATACTACGGTCCTATTATAAAAAAAAATGTTGTTTCTAACAGACATTTGTTCTTCACAAATTTGTCAAAGTGGCTCAATGGGTCATGTTTTTGGGAATTTTTTTGGGGCCATTTTTGCTGTGACATGCAACTTATACTAAAAGGTCCTATTAAAAAAAAAATGTTGTTTCTAAAAAAACATATTTTCACAATTTGTCAAGAGTGGCTCAAGGGTGATGGTGCTGTCAAAACAGGAATATGTAGGGCACTGTTAATGGCAAAATATTGCAAAATGACTTGTTTTTGCAAGATCTTTAACATAGCTACAATCCCTGTAATTGAGACAACCCATTTAATACAATTAAAAAAAAGAAACAAAGACATGGTGGATTCCATCCTATTTTAAAAATGTGTTTTCTAGAATTAAACTACTAAAAAACTTGCATGTACAAAAACTGTTTAAAAAAATTCCTCTGAATTGTACAAGGAGGGACAGGGAAACTTGACCGAAAGTAGGTATTCCAAAGGGCATGGAGTATGGAGCACGGACAGAGAACAAAGACACAGAGAAATTTCCTCCAGCACGTTTAGTAAAATGAAAAAAAGAAAGCCAAAAAAAAGGGGACCCGGGGGGAAAAGGGGCGTTAACCACCATTTTTTCCCAAGTGAAGCTCAATTTTGGGCCCCTCATACGGGGGGCCCAAACGCCCCCCAAAACAGGGACATAAAAAATTCCCCTTTAAAAAAAAAATGTGGGTTTAAAACTCCTTTTTTCCAAACACTTTTTAAAAAAAGTTTGGCATGTTTTAATTTTAAAGGGGCCCTGTGGGGGTCCAGGAAAAGGGATAGTCCCCAATTTTCCCGTTTCAACAAAAAAGGTTGGGGTTTAAAGACTTTCCTTTTTTTCCCCCACTTTTTTAAAACTGGGTTCCCTTTTCAGGTTTAAAAAGGTCATACTGGGGGTTTCAGTACAGGTTTTAGTCAATGTCCATTTTAACCCAAAATTGGGGGGTTGAAAGACTCCTTTTTCGGCAAAATTTTTTTGATCTTTGGGGCATGCAGGTTTGGGGCTCATGCCCGCTTCCAGGACAGGGGATTTTTCAATTTCCAGTTCAATTTAAAAAGGGTTTAAATCATACTGCCTTCGGCACATTTAATTTTTGGGGTAAGCAAAGGGTTTAAGGGGCAAGCTGTGGTCAAGACAGGGATAGTGGGAAAGGTTTCCTTTTATTTTTTTCGTGGCTTTTATAACCTAAGTGTGTTGCCTAAGATGTAGCACGTATCCATTTGACTGTTGTGGATGTTAATTCCAGCTTCTCCAGCCCTGTTTTGGTGTAAGAATGAAGGTGTTGTTGCTCTCCCATAGACTTTAATGGTCATCGGTGATAATCTATCATCGACCATCGAATATCTTATTGGTTATTGCCGTTATCGACCATTGACCCGATGACGATAGTCAACGTAATCGCTCATCACTAGTCACGTGTGCAAGGTTCACAATGATATTGTAGAATTACTGTTACAGAAGGGTATAATATTTAGACTCATATAATTAATTGTATCGTACCTTCTGTACCATACTACGGTATATGCATTCTAGTACCTTGATAAATGTGAACCATATTGACATCTCAAGGCATTTATATTATTGATATTGTTTCATGCAGCAGAGGGATTGTTTGCCTCCCTCCCACAGGCGCCACATCTCAGGACTGACGTACACCTCTGCAACCCCTGTAGTTATGACTTGCCCTTTGATATGCATATATGTGCACATAGGATTATAGGAAACACAACCTGGAATCCATTCTATAAAGTCCAAATGTTTTCATTCTGAATAGACAAGGGAGGTGGAGTGCTTCATCCTTACAATAATGTGTAATGTGAGAAATTAATTGAAATCAGATATGTGATCCATTCTACAGTTTGCTAAAGACTGGGGTTATTAACTGTGCATTTTCTGATTAGTGGAACTCTGCTCTGGGAGCTTATATACTAACTCAAAGAGCAAATGGTCAATCAGCCCCTGAAGAAAAAAGAATGTATGTTAGGAATTGGTAGCAAAAAGAAGGAATCTTGAATTTGGGACATTAGTTACATGGTAATACAAATCCTGACCTAATTTGGTCTACCAAAGCAAGCCCAGAGGTCTACGAGGGGTCTTCAGCATGCTTTCTATTAAAATCAACTCAATCCTTTAATTATTTTAATCTTTTCCAAGGCTTAAATATTAGTCTTCAGTGATTTTGCAGTCTCGTATTTTTGCTCTCCTCATTAGTCAAGGTGAAATTGTCTAAAGCAGCAAAATGCTGTAAAAGTAAAAGCTCAGGCTCTGTGGCTTGTGACATCGTTCTTCTACATATCAAATGCCTTTATTCCTGCTGTCATCATTCAGAGCACAGCAAACAGGAGCTCTGGATAATAAACTGGCTAATTACCCATCCATTTCCTTCCCTGGTTACTATAGTTGTAGAGCACTGGTGACTGACACCAGGATTAGAGGATGTGTAACACTGGTTCGTATAGACGAGGATGTGTAGCCTGTATTAAAAGTGCCTAACTGTAAGACTTCAGTATGCTACATGTTATTTGTATTTAGGCTATACTGTCATGTGTCCCTGTACTAAGCTACATCTTTCTGGGGCTCCAATTGCATTGCTTATAACAGTGATCAATGGACATCCTTAAAACAGAATTCCAGAGAATTATAAATTTAGTTATTTGGTGTAGTAAGAATGGATGATAAACTTGTTTAAATAAATGTCCATGTTACTTTTATTTCCATACAGTTATGTCTTTTGGTAGGGCTAAAAGATGACAGTCTAGAGTAAGAGGTCTCATGTGATATGGCTATGTTATCTGTCAAGCATCTATTCCCTGTGCTAGAAACTAAATATAGGAGAAAAAGACTGCACATAGTTATTACCAGGGTTGCCAACCTGATTTTTTTTTTCTGGACTACTTATTAAAAAATTACAGACAGACAATATTTTTTAGGGAAATATTGAAAAACATATTGAATAATAAGTCATAATTTAATATTATAAATAATATGTCTATAGATCAACTAAACTCATTAACAGTATTTTCTGTGAGCTATAAAATGATAATTACAGCCAGTTACTATGACTCACACAAGTATCATCAGCCCCCTCCCAAAAAAAATCATTGACAAATAAATCAATTTCTTTTCACAGTCACTGGAAAAAAATCCTTATTTTTACTGACTGTCAGGAACCTGGTTACTGTTCATAATGATTTAATAAAAAATACATTACAGGATTCATCAGATCATTATAATAGCAGCAGAAGTTCAAAAATAATGAAGGTTTTTTTCACTGCAATGATCGGCTTTAAACATGTAGATATAGTTAAATTAAGACTAAATACACTACTGTTTTGATTTTGTTTTGTTTAGGAGATGAAAGAGATTTGATCTACTGCTTGTGTACACAACCTTCTCTTGCTTAAAGGGGTTTTGCCACGAAGTAAAATTGATGTGGGAAGCTTACAAATTAAATAGTAAACATTTTCACCATTCATCATTATTAGAAATTCTGGACCGTTTTTGTTTTAGCTGCTCCTTTAGTGATCCATTGTTTACAGCTCGTCTCCAGAGGATACGGCCAGGGCTGAGAGCTCCTCAGTCCTGGTCGCACATGCTCAGACATCACCTCTCCTCTCAGGCAGCTACTGAGTGTTCAACCCCAGGTGCTGTCATTCTACTCCCGTCCTCTGAACTTCTTAGTAATTAGTCAAACTGTGCAAATAAACTAAAAAAAGAAACCTGAACGAGGTTTGTGCACTGACAAAGAAAAAAAAAACACAGATTTGGTTCCTGCTGGGATTTGAACCTATGACCCCTGTGCCTGGAGGTAAAAACTTTACCTCTGAGCTACAATGTAGTTATGCAAAGCTCTATACATAAACAGACCTTTCTTTGACTAGAGAGAGGAAAGATGATGATGATGTCATGCTGCTGGGTCACATGACATGCAATTCAAACAAATCACACGCCCCCTTCTTGAGCACACAGAGCTGAAGAGCTGGATACAGAAAGTATGAAATTAGATCGTGGCAAAATCCCTTTAAGATCCATCTCTCTCTGCTCTGATTGCTCCAAGCAGCCCTTTCTGACCATGGTGGGTCACTCCATGAGTGTTTTCAGTAGCACAGGAGCTTGTTTATTTAAGTTAATAATCATTTTAACCCTAAAAGCCCAATAGCCTTGTGCACTACAGTTTATAAACCTCCTGCTCTCAACGCATTGTAACATGCTCTGCTTGGAATAGCAGAGCTGAGATGCCAATCACTGCTGTAGATCCACCCACAGCCCGACCAGAAAGTCTGAAACTGCCTGTGACTTATTGAAACAGCACAGTGAGAAAAATCCTTTCATTTTTATACTGGAAATTTTAAAATATAAAGTGATCACCTTGCATAAACTTCATTTTTATATTTTTGAAAAATCTATTCCTATTGAATACGGCACAAAAATATGTTGAATTGTCCAAAGCTACAGAATGTGCAAAGGTTACTGCAAACTTTCAGAATGCAGAACTCATAATAACCTTAATACCCTTGTATACTCAGGAGGCTATACTTCTATTGTATAATCAGTACTTTGATGTAACAGTAAGAAATTGCCATGACAACATAGCATGCGTTGCATACTGTAAAGCTATAAATATAAATGTGTGAAATGTATCTTCTCTGATATGTCTCCATATCTGTAACAATATCTAGAAGAAATGATTAAAGAATCAGACTGCTTCTTTATTCCTGCTGTATAAAATCTGAGGTTGGAATACACAGACAAGTAATGGAGTTTCCACCCCAAAGATTTGTCTGTAACATAAAAATCAACATGGCTACTGCTGTTTTCAGTGTGGAAATGAGAGCAAATCCAGGAAAGCTTTGCTTAGAACCGTATTACACATGTCAATTTAGAACACAAGACCTCTGGAATAAGATGCAGCAAATTCATTTCAGGTACACATCTCTTAATAAAGTTGTTGCATCTCTGACTGTGTGACAAAAATTTAAAAGTATGCCACTAAAATTGTATTCCACTTCCTGGTGGTGTAAACTGTAATATAAGTTAATGGCATATATAATAGACCAGTTTACTTATAAATATGATGATGATGTTCCTTCTCTGGAACAGTATCGTGCATCATTTAATTAATTTTTTTTTACTATATCAATGGTGTTCACCTATTGATAAAGTTTGCAATTACAAAAAGTGAGGACAAAGCCCATTATCTGGATGTAAACATATTTAAAGAAGATACAAGATTGAAAACTTCATTGTTTTCCCCCCCAAAAAAATGTATCTTAACAATGTTCTGCACAGAGGGCGTTTTCATGCATCTCAAATATTCAAGGAAATACCGAGAGGAAAATTTGTTAGAGCCTGGAGTATTTGCTCAACAACCGAAGCATATGTAATGAATATGCATAAAATTCAATAAGTTTACACAACGTGGTTACAATAAACAGGAACTCATTAGAACAGGAGAAGAAGTGATGCAATTAAATAGAGAAGAGCTATTAAAATCACATAACAAAAAGAAATTGGAGAGATTTTTGTTTATTTCTTACCTCTGATGGCCAATCCCATATGATCCAAAAATTATTCAAAAACATTGAAGGATACTCCAGGGCGAGCACAATTTTGATGACCTCTTCAAGGAACTCCACCATGTATAAAGGATGTACACTAGGGACTACAGGTGTGAAAATTTTTAATGGATTCTCAATAAAGGAATTTGGATTTTAACTTTGAGATCTCCGCTCCAGTGCTGTACTACCTCCCCTCTCCTCTTTTGCTGCTGTTTATCTCCTCTGGATGCTGTACGCGCACGGACGGACCTCGCTGACTACATATTGGTGAGCTGGCTACCCCCTTTTTTTCTTACACTAGGGAACCACCTTGTTTCCTCTGACCACAAGGATAAGAAATCGTCTAGACAAATTATATCACTTACCAGCAAACAGGGTACATTCCCCTGTCTAAACTGTCAACATTGTTCAGCAATTGTGAGAGGAAGCAGTATTGGGCATCCTACCAAAGGTACACTGGTAAATGTACGAGGGCTTTTTACATGCGATAGCAGCCAGGTCATCTATCTGCTTAAATATCCGTGCGGCAATGCGTGCATCAGACAACAAGCAGATGCATTACAATTCAGTTAAATGAACACCGATCAGCAATCAAAAAGATTAGGCAAAAGAAAGTGCAAAATGGCTTTAAGCGTATGGAGGCTAGAGTAGTATACAGGAGTTGGTGGTGCAATACACTACTAAAGAGTTAATAATGGTTAATAATAATTGCACAAATAACTGTATTGATTGCACTATAAGTGTCGTACTAAAAGTTTATTTGACCTTTACTTTACCCCTATATTCAGCAAACAGCTTGTGCACATGTCTGCAAAAGATGTGTAGTCATGCTGCCTGGCAGAAATATAACCAGCCTCGGCCATTCAAGAGCTAATGGCGGGAGCAACCATAACAACCAGATCAGGGGCGTAACTAGAGAAATCTGGGCCCCATAGGCCCCCCCACCTCCTCGACCACGAACATTTACTAGGACCCCTTAAGTGATGCAGTTACTAGATAATACAAGGAGTAAGTACCTCACCACAGATATCACCATCATACTGCTTACTGCTACCAAACAAATCCACTATACCACGACCAATATTACCAATAGTGCTACTGCATAAGGATCCGATGATGCCTGAAGAAGCCGAGAGAGAATTATCCGCGAAACGCGCTGCAGAGCTGTATACTTTTTATCCTTAACCCCTTAACGACCGCCCTCCGACTTTAGACGTCGGCTGGTGCGGGTCGTTCGTCTGCAGCAACGTCTTTAGATGTTGCTGCAGAATTCGGGGTTTGTGGCGCCTGGCGGTGCAGCTGCGCTGGGATCCAGGGCTGTACTACACAGCCCCGATCCCAGATCATCTCCTGCGAGCACTGGGAAGCGGAGGAAACCTCCGCAACCCAGTGCTTTAATCCTTTGATTGCGGCAGTGCATTACCGCAGCGCAATCAAAGGGTTCCCCTGCTCTGTCGGGTGATCGGAACACCCGGTGACCCAACAGAGTCCGGGGAACGGCTGCACAGTCAGCCCTGGGTACCTAGAGTGGCCCCAGAGCTGTCTGTGTACTAAGCCAGTGACCAGGAGGCACTGTGTGGCGTCCTGATCACTGCCTGTGTCAGACTGACACAGATTATAATGTATTAGCATATATGAATATGCTAATACATTACTAAGTGGAAACAAATATATAAAAAAATGTAAAACAGTTCTCCCATCATGGGATTTTAAAAAAAAAGTAAAAAAAAAAAAACAGAAAAAGTGTAAAAAAAAAAGAATAAAAAAATTAATAAAATAAAAATAAATATTTAACAAAAAATAATTGTGCATAAATTACACACACAAAAAAACCTACACATACTAGGTATCCACACAACCGTTATAACCTGTAGAATGAATCTAACAAGTTATTAAGTGTGAAATGTGAAAGGTTTCATATTTTCATAGTTTCATAGTTTGTAAGGCCGAAAAAATTCGTGAAGTCCATACAGTTAAGCCTGTTGTGCTAAGGTGTTGATCCAGAGGAAGGCAAAAAACCCAATGAGGTAGAAGCCAATTGTCTCATTTTAGGGAAAAATTCCTTCCCGACTCCAATCTGGCAATCGGAAAAATCCCTGGATCAATGACCCCTCTCCAGAATCCTAGACACTATAACTTGTTATATTATTATGCTCCAGAAAATGCATCCAAACCCTTTTTGAACTCTGTTAGTGAATTCACCATGACAAGTTCCTCTGGCAGAGAGTTCCACAGTCTCACTGCTCTTACAGTAAAGAATCCCTTTCTATGTTTATGTAGAAACTTTCGTTTCTCAAGACGTAGAGGATGCTCCCTTGTTCAAGATACAGTCCTGGGTATAAATATATCTTGAAAGAGATCTCTATATAGACCTTTGATGTATTTAAACATATTTATTATGTCCCCCCGAAGCCATCTTTTCTCTAAACTAAATAACCCTAATCTTGCTAATCTTTCTGGGTACTGTAGTCCACCCAGTCCTTTTATTATTTTTGTTGCCCGCCTTTGTACCTGTTCAAGCTCTACAATGTCTTTCCTGTGCACTGGTGCCCAAAACTGTACACAATATTCCATGTGTGGTCTAACCAGTGACTTGTATAATGGGAGAATAATGTTCTCATCATGTGCCTCTATGCCCCTTCTAATGCACCCCATGATCCTATTTGCCTTGGCAGCTGCTGCCTGACACTGGCTGCTACAATTAAGTTTACTGTCCACCAGGATTCCCAAGTCCTTCTCCATGTCACTTTTACCCAGCCTTTTTCCATTTAACATGTAATCATGTAATGGATTTTTCCTCCCCATGTGCATAACCTTGCATTTATCTGTGTTAAACCTCATCTGCCATTTCCCTGCCCAGGCCTCCAACTTATACAGATCCCTTTGTAATAACACATTATCCTCTATTGTGTTGATTACTTTACAGAGCTTTGTATCGTCTGCAAAGATCGATATTCTACTGTGCAATCCATGTGTAAGATCGTTAATGAAAATGTTGAAGAGGATAGGGCCCAATACTGAGCCCTGTGGTACCCCACTAGTAACAGCAATCCAGTCAGAGTATGTACCGTTAATTACTACCCTTTGTTTTCTATCAGTGAGCCAGTTGCTTACCCACTTGCACACGTTTTCCCCCAGTCCAAGCATTCTCATTTTACTTACCAACCTTTTATGTGGCACCGTATCAAATGCTTTAGAAAAATCTAGATATATGACATCCATGGTGTAAAAAATTTTTTTTAAAAACAAACATTTAAAAAAATAAATGAATAAAAAAAAATACTGCAATTATTTATAAGTGAACTTAAACTATTCCCCCGTAAAGTACAACTTGTCTCAAATAAAACGAGGCCTCATACAACTGCATCATTGAAAAAATAAAAAAGTTACAACTGTTGAAACGCAAGGAGGCAAAAACTAAAAAAATGTTCTAGTCATTAACTACTTTTCAAGCGTTCCGCTTAAGGGGTTAAAGGAGTTTTGCCAGGACGAGAGTTACTTACTTCCTTATCAGCACAAAGTAGAATATAAACAAATCATGCTGAGTCATGAATGCTGCAGGGGTGAGAGGGAGAGGGGTGAGCAGAGAGTGAGGAATAAGGGAGCGTCTCAAAACTTAACTGAAATAATAACATTACAACAGTGGATTCTCTAAACAGCAAGACACAGGCTCATACACTGCACTTTCTTCCCAGGCCCTTGAAGCTCATTCATTTTCCCTGTCATCAGATAAAAAGTGTTTCACGCAAGTGCGGCCTGTCAGCTCCACTGGTCATGTCTAATGCAAGCTTTCAGGTAACTAAGGGGTATTGAGAAATGCTGTAGCTCTCAGAGTCTTCACTTTTTGTAATCACATATATTTAGAAATTTGGAGGATCCCATGTCAACATTACATGGTGGCAAAATCCCTTTAAATAAATCGACTTAATACTAAGTTGGTTTATAATTTTTTATTAACCCAATTTTCTCTTAGCGCCACAGGTCAATCCTTTTTCCAAGCACAAGTTTTTGTGTTAAAAATTTCTCCATATAGTGGTAGATACGTGTACACAGACTCTACAGACATAAAAGTGATTACAGTGCTGTTACATCTTGTGACTCACAGGTGACGTTTCTCTGACGAGTCATTGACTTTCATCTTTTGTTCTGCCATGATGACTTATCCCGGCCACCACTCGTCCCTGCAGATTTGGATTATTTTAGAATCTTCACTTTTCCAGCACCTCGCTCCCTGCCCCCCACCTCTGTACAAACTTCCCAGGGATGGGACTGTGGGTACAGGCCATAGATTAGAGGCCCAGTCTCCTAGAGGGAAAAGGAGGAACAGAGGATTCACCCCCTGGAGATTGTGATACAGCTATGGCCTGTACCCCACCGAATCATACTAGCAGGTAGACCTCCATTAGATAGGTCGGTAGGCCCTAGGTAGGTAAGTTAGTAGGTTCCAGGTAGATAGGTAGTAATAGACCCCAGGTAGCTAGGCAGTAGTTAGGAAGGTCTCCATTAGGTAGGTAAGCTACAGGTAGGTAGGTAGATTGGCACTAGGTAGGCAGTATTTAGGCCCCAGTTATGTAGGCAGCCCACAGGTAGGTAGGTAAGCTGTAGGTAGGCCCCATGTAGCTAAGTAGGCAGTAAGTGGGCCATAAATAGGATGTAAGTGGGCCTCAGGTAGGTAGGCAGTACATAGGCCTCAGGTAGGTAGGCCCCATGTAGGTAGGTAGATTGGTCCTAGGTAGGTAGGCAGTAGTTATACCACAGATAGGCAGACAGGGCCCAGTTAGGTAAGTAGGCTACGGGTAGGTAGGTAGATTGGCCCTTGGTAGGCAGTAGTTAGGCCCCAGTAGGTAGGCAGCCCCCAGGTAGCTAAGTAGGCAGTTTATAGGCCCCAGGTAGCTAGGTATGCAGTAGGTGGGCCCAAGGTAGCTAAGATATAGGTGGGGCCCACATAGGTAGATAGGCAGGTAAATAGGCTATAGGGTGCCCTAAATAGGCAAGCAGGCATTAGGTAGGCTATAGGGGCCATATAGGTAGGCAGGTAGGGTTTAGGTAGCTACAGGGGGCCAAAAAGGTAGACAGGCAAAGTTTAGGTAGCTATAGGTAGCCATACTGTAGGTTCCACATATAGGTAGACAAACAGGGTTTAGGGGGGGCTATATAGGTAGGCAGGCTTTAGAGGGGCTATAGGGCCATATAAGAAGGCAGGCTTTAGGGGGGCTATAGGGGCTATATAGATAGGCTTTAGAGGGGGCTATATAGGCAGGCAGGCTTTAGGGGGCTATAGGGCTGTATAGGCAGGCAGGCTTTAGGGGGGCTATATTGTGTCACCAATATTTGTACTGGGGGTATTTTGTGTTTTAAAATGTTTTTAAGATTGTTTCAGTTGTGATAGCTGTATTTTTTGCATTTATAATGTATTTTTTGGAATACAAATCTTTATATGGTAATTACTGGAGAGTCATTATACTTCATATTTTTACATATATAGGTAAGAAGGCAGGCTTTAGAGAGGCTATAGGGCTATATAGTCAGACAGGCTTTAGAGGGGGCTAAATATGCAGGCTTTAGGTGAGCTCTAGGGGCTATATAGGTAGGCAGGCTTTAGGGAGCTATAGGGGCTATATAGGCAGAAAGACTTTAGGGGGGCTATAGGGGCTATATAGGCAGGCTTTAGGGGCTATAGGGGCTATATAGGCAGACAGACTTTAGGGGGGCTATATAGGCAAGCAAGCTTTAGGGGGGCTATAGGGGCTTCATAGGCAGGTTAGCTTTAGGGGGGCTATAGGGGCTAGATAGGCAGGCAGCCAGGCTTTAGAGGAGGCTATAAGGGCTATATAGGCAGGCTTTAGGGTACTATAGGGGCTAGATAGGCAGGCATCCAGACTTTAGGGGTGGGCTATATAGGCAGGCAAGGTTTAGGGGGCTATATTGGTAGGCAGGGCAGTTAAAATAAGAACTAGCTTACTTACCTCTCTCCACGCTCCCTCGATGCAACGCGCTCCAGATGGGTGGAGTAATAGAGATGGTGGTAATGGTCATGTGGTGCACCAGCAATCAATAAGTAAATAACTGCAGACACAATTCTTCAGGCTTTAACTCATGGCACTGGTACTTGTGAACGTTACATTTCCTCTGGCTATAACACCAGGCAGTAGTACCCATCTCCAACACAATCACACTTCTCTGGAGGGACTGACTCCTAGTCCATCTCATTCTTCTCGCGACCTCCTCAGTAGCCTCTTTATATGTCTTCTTCTCTGGGATAGTGGTCGTGCCAAAGGGGCCTTTCTTCAGACCTCTTGATACTCAGGGCTGACTAAATAGACCTACCTATCAGGTCACCTGTGTCCTATTCTGTAAACCTTCAGCTTACTGGACTATCAGTGAGTGGGGTGTCCACCCCAGCCTGCCCTACCTATCACCAGCAGATAGGTAGGATTCCCCTGTTAGCTCCTTCTGCTACCCTAATGACTAAGCATAACTTCTCCTTAACTTAACTCTATGGTTACATTGCTATATAGTAATTTATATCCATATACATTTCCACTGTTTTGCAATACAGTGCTGTTACCCACCTACAGAAGTACCCATAGAAACACAAATATACAGTTGCATGTCCTTACATCTCCCCCTGCTTTAATCGAAGCCATCCCTAGCTTCTACTTATAAACACAGTATTTGTATCAAATGAACATGAAATTAACACAATACCACATGGGTTAATTTGGGGTAAGATTTCAGCATCCAATGAAGAAGTGAATGGTTGATACAGTGGTTCCCAAACATAAAATGAAATTCAACGTCCTTTATTTAGAAATCCATAAAAAGCTTCAGTAACCCACCACCAAACAGCACCGACAACCTCCCGTTAACGCCGACTGTTTTCGGGTGGAAATCCACCCTTAATCATGGCATCATGATTAAGGGTGGATTTCCACCCGAAACGCGTCGGCGTTAACGGGAGGTTGTCGGTGCTGTTTGGTGGTGGGTTACTGAAGCTTTTTATGGATTTCTAAATAAAGAACGTTGAATTTTATTTTATGTCTGGGACCCGCTGTATGAACCATTCACCTCTTCATTGGATACCTGCACGTCTTACTCTGGACGAGATACCTGCAGATGCCCGTCTTCTCAGTAGGTGAGCTGGCTTACTATTTTTCTGTATTCTTGTTTAAGATTTCAGCATCCATGAATCCACCACAAGTCCTTGACCCCACATAAACTTAAACATTCCCCCCCCCCCCCCTCGGGACACTTCTGGAAATTTAAGGCACTCCACAACACTTACTGTCCCTTTTGTTAACCCAGCTGGGTCAATAACTGCTAAGCCACCTGCTGTTGGCTCTCCTGCTGCCGCTGCTCTTTCTCTTCCTCGTTTCTCATTCTGAATGCATGGGCCTCCTGGACATTGTCACGCCCTGGTGCTTCTTGCTGGATCCTGTGCTCAAATTCTTCCTCTAGCTGCCACCACTCCTCTTCTGACAGCATACAAGGGGGAGGAGTGCACGGCACAAAGGCACCCACGGAAGTCACCAGTTTACAGGATATGGTCACCGGGGCTGTCACGGTGATTGTAGGCTCTGTTGATGGAGGTCGTCCTCTTCCCCGTCCCTGGGCTAGAGTTGGGGCTGCCACCTCTACAAGAACCTCTTTCTCCTCTTCCCATGACTCCGCTGGCTCTGGTCTCTAAGGTGGAAGTCACTCCACCCTGACTGCCCAATATTATTTCGGACCCGGCCTCTTCAGAAAGCTGACCCGCTCACTTCGATATAAACTTTGCGATCTCTCTGGCTCACTGACCCTATTTACCACTCTGCAGTTCAGGAACAGTACTGCTTGGGTCCCATTCTCCAGAATGGAGCCAATGCTGGCACACCGGTTGAACTCAATCACCTCTCCGGTGGTATGGTTCTCAACAACCCATGCTCCTGCCAAACCCCCTACAGTTTAAGAACTTGTATACTTGATTCTCCAATTATTTTTAACACTCCCAGGACATGGGACAGTGTGCAGGTCCCAGGGGTAACACTGGCTTGACTACAGCCTCTCTCTGCCTCTGCAGCCTTCTCCCTGACCAGCACTGCTCTTGGAGATGGAAACTCCTCATCCCTCTGTTTGTCTCTCCACGGAGGATGGCTTGTCTCTACCTCCATCACTTCGAACAAGTCACACTGTTTCTCTGTCATACTCAGCACCATCTCTCCAGCTCTCACAGCTCTCTCTTCCGGTGCTGCACATGTACTTCTTGCACCTCCCAGGGGCAGGGCTACCTCTCTCATTCCTTGATTGGCTTTCCTTGGAGGAAAACTCTTGGCATCTTTTCGCTTCTCCACTCTTTCCTGAGAAACTTCTGGCATATAGTTGCTTGCCACGCCCCTCTTCTTTACCGCCACACCATTACGCCATCTTGCAACACCATTTATTTGCCCCTCACACACTGGCCCCTCTGTACAACCGCACTGCCTGGCCTTGCTCACTGGGTCTCTTCAACAGGGCTTTCTCTGCCTTCTAGCCTTTGGTCTATTCTTTATCCCCAGCCTCCAATATCCCCAGCTCTCGGTCCAGCCACATTTGATCAACAAAAGGCCCATACTACAGGCTATTCACTGCCTCACTCTGCAGACACCTCTGCTTCACTAGGGCCTTAATAAAACTCCTCACTCTCTGCAGAACTTTTCTTCAGCGGCACTCCTGTGGATGGGGAGACTCCATCTCACACCACATGGTGTCTTTATCTTTGCTTCTTAATCTACAATCCTGACAACTATGCCAAATGTAAAGATGTTCTAGGTCAGTGAGTCGTTCACTTTCCCTTTTCTTCTCCATCCAGTTCACACCTTCATGCTGATTTCTCCCGACCAACACTCATCCCTGCAGATTTAGACACAAATACCTTAGAATCCTCACTTTTCCAGCAACTCCTTACTTAAAGGTATATAAGTCCCCTAAGTTAGGTAGGTACCAGAAGTCCCCTCAATTGGCAGGTAATAGATATATGTCTCCTCAGGCAAGCAGGTATATAGATATAGGTCCCCTCAGGCAGATAGGTATTTTAAAAATATAGGTCCCCCCAGGCAGTATACAGCTCCCCACAGGCAATATTTCAGGGCCCCAAAAGGCAGTAGATAGATAGCTCCCCACAGGCAGTATACAGGCAGACAGCTCCCCACAGGCAGTATACAGGCAGATAGCTCCCCACAGGCACTATACAGACAGATAGCTCCCCACAGGCAGTATACAGACAAACAGCTTCCCACAGGCAGTATACAGACAGATAGCTCTCCACACCAGGCAGTATACAGATAGCTCTCCCCACCAGGCAGTATACAGATAGCTCTCCCTACCAGGCAGTATATAGATAACTCTCCCCACCAGCCAGTATATAGGTAGCTCTCCCCCAACCCGCCAGTATATAGATTAGCTTCCCCCACCAGCCCAGTATATAGATTACTCTCCCCACCAGCCAGTATATAGATAGCTCTCCCCACAGCCTTTACTAGATAGCTCTCTCCACACCAGTATATAGATAAACTCCCCCCCCAGGGCAGTATATGATTTAAATCTCCCCCCAGCCAGTATATAGATAACTCTCCCCACCAGCCAGTATATATATGTAACTCTCCCCACAGCAGTACATAGCCAGCTCTCCCCACAGCCAGTATATAGATAGCTCTCCCCACCAGCCAGCATATAGATAGCTCTCCCCACAGCAGTATATAGATAACTCTCCACACAGCAGTATTTAGATAACTCTCCCCACAGCCAGTATATAGATATAACTCTCCCCACAGCAGTATATAGCCAGCTCTCCCCACAGCAGTATATAGCCAGCTCTCCCCACAGCAGTATATAGATATAACTCTCCCCACAGCAGTATATAGCCAGCTCTCACTACAGCAGTATATAGATATCACTCTCCCCACAGCAGTATATAGCCAGCTCTCCACACAGCAATTTATAGCCAGCTCTCCCCATAGCCAGTATATAGATAGCTCTCTCCACAGCCAGTATATAGATAACTCTCCCCACAGCCAGTATATAGATAACTCTCCCCACCAGCCAGTATATATATATATATATATAACTCTCCCCACAGCCAGTATATAGATAGCTCTCCCAACCAGCCAGTATAGATAGCTCTCCCCACCAGCCAGTATATAGATAGCTCTCTCCACAGTAGTATATAGATAACTCTCCACACAGAAGTATATACATAACTCTCCCCACAGTCAGTATATAGTTTAACTCCCCCACCAGCCGTTATTATATTTAACTTCCCCACAGCCAGTATATTAATAGCTCTCCCCACCAGCCAGTATATAGATAGCTCTCCCCACAGCAGTATATAGATAACTCTCCACACAGCAGTATATAGATAGCTCTCCCCACAGCCATTGTATAGATAACTCTCCCCACCAGGCAGTATACAGATGGTTCTCCCCACCAGCCAGTATATATATATAACTCTCCCCACAGCCAGTATATAGATATAACTCTCCCCACAGCAGTATATAGCCAGCTCTTCCCACAGCAGTATATAGATAACTCTCCCCACAGCAGGATATAGATCATACATGCCAACTCTCCCGTTTTTGGCGGGGGGGTCCGCTATTTGGTGGTTCCCCCTCCCGCCCTCTCGAGGGGAGTTGGCATTCCTCCCGCCGCCAGCAGGCGGCGGAGGTCCTTTAAATGGCCGCTGCGACAGAGTAGCGCTAGTGCGCTACTCTGGCGCCGCCGGGCCGCTCCTACAGGCGGGTGAAGCGGCCGCTGCGCCCGCTTCACCCGCCCGGAGTCTCCACTGTGGCAGGAAGGAGGCAGGAGGGATCGCTCCCTCCTCCCCTGTATGTCCGACGCTGGTGTGTGCGCCGCACATACAGGTCAGCGGCGCAGGGGAAGTGACGTGCGGCTGCAGGGGAGTGACGCGCGGCTACTCTCACTTCCCCCTGCGCCGCTGAAGAGATCGTCCGGAGCGGCCGTGCTGCAGGAGCCTGGTGAGGTAAGTGGATTTTATTATTTTATTTTAGCTATATGGGGGGCTCTGCCTGGCAACACTGGGGGCACTACCTGGCAACAGAGGGGGCACTACCTGGCAACAGAGGGGACATCTACCTGGCAACAGAGGGGGCATCTACCTGGAACAGAGGGGGGCACTACCTGGCAACAGAGGGGGCATCTACCTGGCAACAGAGGGGGCATCTACCGGGCAACAGAGGGGGCACAACCTGCAACAATGGGTGCACTACCTGGCAACAATGGGGGCATCTACCTGGCAACAGAGGGGGCATCTACCTGGCAACAGAGGGGGGCATCTAACTGGCAACAGTGGGGCCCTACCACTCGCAACATTGGGGCACTACCTGGCAACAGAGGGGGCATCTACCTGGCAACAGAGGGGGCACTACCTGGCAACAATGGGGACACTACCTGGCAACAATGGGGGCACTACCTGGCAACAGAGGGGGCACTACCTGGCAACAGAGGGGGCACTACCTGGCAACAATGGGGGCACTACCTGGCAACAGAGGGGGCATCTACCTGGCAACAGAGGGGGCACTACCTGGCAACAATGGGGGCACTACCTGGCAACAATGGGGGCATCTACCAGGCAACAGAGGGGGCACATCTACCTGGCAACAGTGGGGGCATCTACCTGGCAACAATGGGGGCATCTACCTGGCAACAGAGGGGGCATCTACCTGGCAACAGAAGGGGCACTACCTGGCAACAGAGGGGCACTACCTGGCAACAGAGGGGGCACTACCTGGCAAACAATGGGGGCACTACCTGGCAAACAATGGGGGGCACCTACCTGGCTAACAAAGGGGGGCACCTACCTGGCTACAAGGGGGCATCTACCTGCCTGTAAGTGGCACTACCTGCTTATGGGGGGTTACTACCTGGCTATAAGGGCATCTACCTGGCTTTCTTCCAAAGCCGTTATGCAGTTAGGTGGAGTGTGGTGTGGCTTTTTGAAGGGGCGTGGCATACTGACAAGATGGGCGTGTCCATGCAAATTTTTGCCCACTAAGGTCTCCTGCTTTTTCATTTTCAAAAGTTGGCAACTATGATATAGATATAACTCTCCCCACGCAGTATATAGCCAGCTCTCCCCACAGCAGTATATAGATATAACTCTCCCCATAGCAGTATATAGCCAGATCCCCCTACAGCAGAATATAGATATAACTCTCCCCACAGCAGTATATAGCCAGCTCTCCCCACAGCAGTATATTGCCAACTCTCCCCACAGCAGTATATAGCCAACTCTCCCCACAGCAGTATATAGCCAGCTCTCCCCACAGCAGTATATAGCCAGCTCTCCCCACAGCAGTATATAGATATAACTCTCCCCACAGCAGTATATAGCCAGCTCTCCCCACAGCAGTATATAGATATAACTCTCCCCACAGCAGTATATAGCCAGCTCTCCCCACAGCAGTATATAGCCAGCTCTCCCCACAGCAGTATATAGATAACTCTCCCCACAGCAGTATATAGCCAGCTCTCCCCACAGCAGTATATAGATATAACTCTCCCCACAGCAGTATATAGCCAACTCTCCCCACAGCAGTATATAGATATAACTCTCCCCACAGCAGTATATAGCCAACTCTCCCCACAGCAGTATATAGATATAACTCTCCCCACAGCAGTATATAGATATAACTCTCCCCACAGCAGTATATAGCCAACTCTCCCCACAGCAGTATATATATTCCACAAATAAAATAATAAGATTCATACTCACCTTACCTCTTTCCCAGCGCACTCCTCTTCTGTCCTCTTCTTTCCCAGCACGGGGACGCTCCTCCATCAGCTCAACAGGCGCACAGCCTATGACGGCTGTGCGCCCGAGGACAGGCAGCGGCGCGAGGATGTAACTACATCACGTCGCTGCCCAGCTGAGCACATGGGGCCACCGCGCACCCTCAGCACTGAGGGTCCACGGCGGGTCCTGACTCCCGCTGTGTTAGGCCTGGGACTGCCGAAGGCCCCAGGTCCGACACTGTGACGCGGACGCCGAGCCCTCCCAGTGCAGCGTCCAGGTGACAGTGCAGGAACCCAGCGAGTGGCCAGCCTGGCATGCTTGCCAGCAGAGATGGCCCTGAGAGCCACCTCTGGCACACATGCCATAGGTTCGCCACCGCTGTTCTAGGTTCTATGCAGGTGTATTATTGTGGATGATGGGTGGAGTAATAGATATAGTGGTAGTGGTCATGTGGTACACTGGCGATCAGTAAATAAATAACAGCAGACACAATTCTTTAGGGAAAACTCTAGTTTTTATTCATGGCACTGGTACCGGGAACATTACACTTCCACTGGCAATGACACCAGGCAGTGGTACAAATCTCCAACACAATCGCACTTTTCTTGATGGAATCACTCTCAGTCCATCTCACTCTACTCCCACCTCCCTCAGTAGCCTCTTTATATGCCTTCCTCTCTGGAACAGCTGTCGTCCCATCCACGCTTCCCACCTGTACCTCAGGGGTCCAATCTCCGTACTGCTTCTGCCTGTGTCACTTGTGTCCTCTGCTGGAAACCTCTGCTTAATGGAATAATAGTGAGTGGGGTGTCCATCTCAGCCTGCCCTACCTATCACCAGCAGATAGGTATTGTTCACCTTTTTCTGCTGCATACAACTATAAACACACCAAGCTAAACTTGGAACTGAACTCCTGCAGAGCTGACAGGCGTCCTATTTAGTTGTGTAACTTAGCCCCTTTCCTATCAGCTCTCTGATTGGCTGCTTTACAAGTAGCACTGTTTTCACTCTAGTACAGTTAACTCCTTCTGCTATGCTAATGACTAAGCATAACTAATACCTAACATAACCCTATGGTTAAATGGCCATACAGTAATATACATCCATATACATTTCTACTCTGTAGTAAAACACTGCCTGTTACCCACCTACAGAAGTCCCAACCCACACACAAATATAAAATTGCATACTCTTACACATGCTTGAGAAAGAGGGCATGCCTGCTCTCAAAACGTCGCACAGGTGTGCAGCACAGTCCATGTATGATAATTTTCTTACTATCCTATGTGAAATGTTATGGACTGCTTACTTCATATGGATATGATTCCAGGAAAACCCTAACTATACCACTTATTTGCTATTCTCTATGAAGAATGTCAAAGTGTTTTAGAAGATTATTTGTTCGTGGTCTAGACTGGTCTATTATATATGCAATTGACTAAGCAGAGCATAAAGGAAGCTCTTGTTTAAAGACCTTGATGTGGTAATACTGGGTTGTTATACAGTGTATATTTAATATATAAACTGTAGTATAAGTGTCATGTGCAGAAGTCCATGCTACCTACTGATGAGCTGCACTTACTAATAGAGCCAAGAGTAGAAATGCTCACTTGTTACATAAATGAAAATGTACAGTAGCTGGCATACGTTAACTGCTAAAAATACTTCTGTGTGTAACATCATGGGAAAGTCTAAAGAAATCAGCCAAGATATCAGGAAGAGAATTGTGGACTTGCACAAGTCTGGATCATCCTTGGGTGCAATTTCCAGATACCTGAAGGTGCCTTGTTCATCTGTACATACAATTATATGCAAGTACAAACAAGATGGGAATGTCCAGCCATCATACCACTCAGGAAGGAGACGGGTTCTGTGTCAGAGATGAGCGTGCTTTGGTCCAACATGTGCATATTAACCCAAGAATAAAAGCAAAAAAAATTGTGAAGATGCTGGTGGAAGCTGGTACGATTGTGTCATTATCCACAGTGAAACAAGTACTGTATCAACATGGGCTGAAAGGCCACTCTGCCAGGAAGAAGCAAAAACTCCAACAGAAACATATAAAAACCAGATTAATGTTTGGAAATGCACACAGGAACAAAGACCTACATTTTTGGAGACATGTCCTGTGGTGTGACGAAACTAAAATTGAACTGTGTGGACATAGTGACCATCATTACTTTTAGAGGAAAAAGGGAGAAGCTTGGAAGCCTAATAACACCATCCCAACTGTGAAACATGGGGGGTTGCAGTATCATGTTGTGGGGTTGTTTTGCTGCAGGAGGGACTGGTTCACCTCACAAAATAGATGGCATCATGAGGAAAGAAGATTATGTGGCAATACTGAAGCAACATCTCAAGACATCAGCCAGGATGTTAAAACTTGGGCCGCAATGGGTCTTCCAAATAGACAATGACCTGAAACATACTGCCAAACTGGTTACAAAGTGGCTTAAGGATAACCAAGTCAATGTTTTGGAGTGGCCATCACAAAGCCCTGATCTCAATCCTATTGAAAATTTATGGGCAAAGCTGATAAGGCAGGTGTGACCAAGGGGACCTACAAACATGGCTCAGTTACACCAGTTCCGTCAGGAGGAATGGGCCAAAGTTCCTACCAACTATTGTGAGAAACTTGTGGAAGGATATCCAAAATGTTTGACTCAAGTCATATAGTTTATAGGCAAGGCTACCAAATACTAATGAAATGTATGTAAACTTTTGACTTTGCAGAAAGTAGTAAAAATCTCTCTCTCTTTCTTTCTTTCTTTCTCTCTCTCTCTCCTCTCTCTCTCTTTTTTCCCTCTCCCTCTCTCCCTCACTCTACCTCTCTCGACAAGGAAGAGTCAACCTGATTAGGACTTCATAAAGGCCAGAATTAGGGCCAGATGGTTGTTCTGCATCTCTATGTAAGTATTAATGGTTTCTTAAAATTTATGTTTCACAGCTATTCATTTAAAATTGGATAAATTATAATTTACTTTTCTTGTAATTTCTGATTCTACATTAAAATCTTGACCAGATCCTTTTTCACCTTTTTGGTCATGTTTGTTATACTTGTAAACATACCATAAGAAAAACAAAAGCTGAATGAGGTGAAGTAGGCAATCTTTACAGCTGGCACAAATGAAAATTTAGAAGTTTAGAGGAAAAAGGTTCAGTAAGTGTTAACACCGGCTTTTTATTTTTAGGTCCACCAGTAGATGTCCTAACTTAAACTAATTTGTCTTGATGATAGATTTCCTTTAATGATCATCAGGTGTTAAAACTAAAAAGTTGAGTGATGTTTTACCAATGAGACCTCTAAACGATGGTCATACAGTTACAAAATAACACCACTATACATGGAACAAATATTACCACTCTACCTCTAACCTGGGGGCTCCTATGCTCGTGCTTCCCTATGCCGCCTAGTGTGCCCAATGGGTGAGACAACCCTGTCCACATGTCCTCTGTCCAACTTGTCCAACCCTTAGGTTGTTACCATATACATGCTCCCAAAGAGTTTTCGTTATTTTGGAATAATTAGATCTGCAAAACAACTTTCAAGGCAACAGAAGAAAATTCTTATCATGAAAAGATGCTGATACATGTATACATGTATAAAGTAATTACTATAATCAGAAAATTTTAATGAAAGACTGATAAATACATTCAGAATTTCAATAAGTAAGAACAAATTCTATCAATCATCATATTAAAAGAAATATCTCATTACGGAACTCATGTTTGAAAAGCCCAGAAAATATGGACATTTTAGAGAGGGGTCTCTAGCATGGGAATCACCTCTTCATCCCATACTGCTATATGTAGCAATTTCAGTTGAATGGCTTGCATATGATATTACAGTTTCCCTGCAAAACCAACAAAATGGCCAAACAAAACTTCCTGGATGAGCACAGCTAATCACTTAGGGTTTCAGTAGTAGAACCCTTAGTGACTTGCAGAGAGACACATGCAAAGCAATAAACCAAAAGTGCTGCACACTCCCGCACTTGCTCCTCATTGGCAACGCCCAGGCTCTATAATCCTATCATACATAGAAAAATGTGCAAAATAAAACTGCTGACCTGAAGTGGTGGTATACAGCATGGGCCCACTAAGTGTGGTGGGCTTCACTGCTTTATGATGGACTTTTTAATGAAGAAATAAAAGTTTTTTGTTTTATATTTTTGTGCCAATAATTCCCTCAAGTTTTGGATGGACTTGCAGATAAACCTTACCCCTGTAATACCTATAATTTACTGCCATCTACCTTTTGCTACCATCATTTATTGAATTTAACATTTTATTTAAAACTGCAGTGAATGGAAAAAAAGGATTAATTGGTAAACTCTTATTTTTCTTCCAATCCCTTGTCCTAAGAAAAAAAAAATTACTTTTTTCTCATAGCTAGAAAGATGTAATTTTCTTCATCTCACAAACTGACCTTTTTTCAGGCATAGCAGACGAGAAGTGTATACTGCCAGCGGTCACTGAAAATTCTTTATTGGAATAATATTCTAAATGTAATATGGATCAGGTTTCACTCTGTCTAGTTTTCTAGTTTTGAGAACAATATCAGCTAAAGCAAATGGAAAGCGACAGCATAATAACCTAGACATGTGTATGAACAGAACATAATGGCCCTTCGGGGCTCTAGCCAGAACCTTACAGCTTATATTATGCACATCTTTGTCTTCAATAATGTCCTTTACATAATGTCCTTTACACAAGTACAGTGCAGATAACTACATGTTAAGGAAAAGTCACAGGAGGTCGTCTCAGCCTTGTATAAGGCTTATTAAAGGTTCCCATTGTCTAGATCTGTAATACTGCTTTGATAGCCTGCACTGGGCTTATTCCATGCTGTGTCTCCAGTTTCTCATAGCTTCATAAATGCCATGTGGCATGCAGCTTCACAGGGCAACAATCCTTCTATTGGAGAATACATTGGCACAACTGGTAAACTGAGGGGCGTAACTAGAGAAGCCAGGGTCCCAAAGCAAACTTTTGGATGGGCCCCCCCCCCCTCCCCTCGCCCACCTCCCTGACCACGACCATGTACCAGGACATGCTGTTAGATAATGTAGATAATACAAGGGGCAAATACCTCACCATACATCTCACCATCATACTGCTACCAAACAAATCCACTATACCAAGACCAACATTACCAATAACCCTACTACATATGGACTTGATTATACCACCAGAACATGACCACAAATTACCACCACATAGTGACTAAATAATACCCCTACTCTACTATGATCAATATACAAAGACCAATAGTACCGCCATATAGTGACCATTGTGGTATATACTAGTGTACACAGGCTCTGCAGACTGTATATAACCACCATATAGTGACCATATAGTGGTAGACATCAGTGTACACAGGCTCTGCAGACTGTATATAACCACCATACAGTGACCATGTAGTGGTATATACCAGTGTACACAGCCTGTGCAGACATATGTGATTACAGTGCAGTTACATCTTGTGACTCACAGGTGATGTTTCTCTGATGAGTCGTTGACTTTCCCCTTTTATTCTGCATCCAGTCCAGTCCGCCATCATGATGACGTCTCCCGACCACTTGTTCCTGGAGATTTAGACACAAATATCTTAGAATCCTGACTTTTCCAGCACCTGCCCCCGTGGCCATATGGGGTCCATTTAGGCAGGCAGGGATTAGATAGGATATATGGGGCCCCAGATAGGCCAGGTTTAGGTAGCCAATAGAGTGCCCATATAGGCAGGCAGGGTTTAGGTAGCTATAGGGAGCCATACAGGTAGACAGGGGTTAGGTAGGCTATAGGGGCCATATAGGTATGGTTTAGGTAGCTAAAGGGGCCCCATATACGTAGACAGGCAGGCTTCGGGGGCTATATAGGTAGGCAAGCTTTAGGGGGCTATAGGGGCTATATAGACAGACAGGCTTCACGGTAGCTATAGGGCTATTCAGGCAGGCAGACCTAGAGCTATATAGGCAGCCTTTAGGGGGTTATATAGGCAGGCTGGGGGGCTATGCAGGCAGTCTGGGGGGCTATCTAGGCCGGCTGGGGGGCTATCTAGGCAGGCTGGGGGCTATCTAGGCAGGCTGGGGGTATACAGGCAGGCTTAGGGGCTATACAGGCATGCTTAGAGGTATATAGGCAGGCTTAGGGGTATACAGGCAGGCTTAGGGGTATACAGGCAGGCTGTGGTGTATACTGGCAGGCTTCGGGGTATACAGGCAGGCTTCGGGGTTTACAGGCAGGCTGTGGGGTATACAGGCAGGCTGTGGGGCTATTTAGGCAGGCTGTGGGGTATACAGGCAGGCTGTGGGGCTATTTAGGCAGCCTGTGGGGTATACAGGCAGACAGGGGGCTATTTAGGCAGGCTGTGGGGTATACAGACAGACAGGGGGGCTATTTAGGCAGGCTGTCAGGTATCCAGGCAGCCAGGGGGGCTGTGGGGTATACAGGCAGACCGGGGGGCTATTTAGGCAGGCTGTGGGGTATACAGGCAGACAGGGGGGCTATGGGGTATACAGACCGACAGGTGGCTATTTAGGCAGGCTGTGGGGTATCCAGGCAGGCTTCGGGGCAGGTAAAAGAAGAAATCATTTACTTACCTCGGTCCACGCTACCCCGATGTGCCTCGCTGCAGTAGCAGCTGACCCGGGGCGCGGGCCCCCCTAAGCGCATGGGCCCCGGAGCAACTGCTACGTCTGATACCCCGGTAGTTATGCCCCTGGGTAAACTGTATAGCAGCACACAGAATGCTACCAGGTTTTCACTATGTATTGGGGAAGACTTCATGATTCATTATAAGGGCCCAAGCACTTTGCTATATTTGTGGGGTCTGCAAAACCTGTTTTAGTCATTAGCCAATAGTTCAAAAGAAATTCAATCTTTGTACTAGTTCCTAGGAGCTTTAGGATACAGTTGTGAGCAGTTTTGCTTTGGTTGGACAAAGGTTTGACTAAACTTGTCCTAAATTTTTCTCTTACCCTATCCCTATCCCTAACCACTACCATAGCTGTAACCCTAAATTAAGATTAGGGTCTTTAGGGGGTTAACTTACACATAAGGGAATGTGATGCTTCCAATGTGGCCTAACGTCCTGTCCAACATCCCATCCAATATAACTTCTGGTTATATAGGTCCAATGTTATAGAAACCAAAAGCCACATCAGATGTTGTGCCCGAGGTCATTTCCTGTTACCTCACTTACCAGACTGGTATGTTAACCCCCTCCAATCACTTACATAACTATATCCCTAGGGTTACAGTTGATCATTTGCTTTTTTTTTTTTTTTTTTAAATCACTTCCGACCAATACAAATTGAAGCAATTGGATTCAGGTCAAGTTTGACTTTGACTTGAATCTGAAGCACAACACTAGTCCTGAGAATTTTCGATTGTTAGTTCCAATGAGCAGAAGAATCTATGTAAATGTAAATAGATACAGTATATAGATATTTATTCCATAATCTTGACTTCATCCGTGTATAAACATGATTATAGCAAGAAATATCCATAAACTGCAAGGAGTATCATAGGCTGCAAAGATCTGGTAACAAAGTGTTAAAATAAGACCATAAATAGCATTGCTTACATTCTCATTGATTCTGCTGATTTTTACTTAGTCTTGTGATACTTTGTTTCATGAAGAGCCTTCCTATCACAGCAAGGCTAAATAGGAAGATTTATCTTTCAGACACTTCATAAATACCATCCGCACAGTCAAATAAGAGGAGGAAATACAATGGACTAGCATCACCGCTAAGGTAATAGGTTAATAGCTATAAACAAACTAAGGTCTCATTTATCACAACAGTGCCACTACATTCCCCATAAAGATTCCTGCCTGCAAAATTAATCAAAGTAACATTTTTGTATTAGCATTATTATTACTCATTATTTATAAATGACACCAAATTTCACAGCCTTGTGCAAAGCCCAGCAACCCTTACACATGATGTAAAAGGAAGTAGCATTGAAGGATTGTGGATTTATGAGTTTACAAATTGTAACATATGTGATGTATATTACTCACATATCATTTATATTAAAATATTATACAGAGTGAGTCAAGAGTCCCAGGACACCTTTTTATTTCAGAAACAAAAGGAAAAACATCTGAGTACCCCAGCAAGTAATGGGCGAGGGGGCCTATCTTTTGGGCTATGTCCAGAACATGGCCACCATCTTGAAATCTGGCATTTTTGATCAAGGGAAAGTTTTTCTAATGGAAATATGGTCATGTAGCATAACAAAGCCCAGAACTGTCACATAAATTGATTGCTGCAATCAGATTTTCAATGCATCAACACAGAAAGTTGCAACAACAACAACAACACCACCTTTTTGACATGTTCATTGAGTTGTTCTTGGTGCTTAACACAGAGCTGAAGGCGCTGGGTCCCATTGTCATGCACTAGCATGAGAAATGTCTGTGTGGATAACTTTTGATCCACAAGAGATATTGCAGATCTGATTGTGGCAATCGATTTCTGAGACAATTCTGGTCTCCTTTAATATTCTGGACATAGCCTAAAAGATAGGCCCCTATGACCCATTACTTTCTGTGGTATACAGATATGTCATCTTCCCTATCATTTCTGACATAAAAGGGTGCCCTGGTACTTTTGAATCACCCTGAATAAAAAAATCAAACTATGCTTTCATTTTAGGACTATTTACATAGCACTGTTTAAGACTTAAATTAAAATACATTCACAGTTGCAAATAATCTTGTAGTTAAAATATAACTTTTTTTAATAATAATAATAATAATAATAATAAAAATACACTAAAAACATTTTTGTCCTTCACATCTGTAGACAACAAAGGTACATAACTATATAACAGCAAGTAGAAATACATACTAGATTGCAACAACTTGCAAGAGATTACGCTAAACAGTGTATCCTAAACAAGTACATCAAGGACTTACATTTTTTTTTCCTTAAAGGGTTTTTATTGCTACAAAGATCATGTCTCAGATTAAGGGGACAGTAAAAATAAGAAGTTTTGTAATTGGGTTGCATTACCTCTGTCACTTGGTTTAGCAGATATGAGCTTTTCTGTAAATCTGTATTCTGTTTCTGCTGCTGCTGGTCTGAACGCCCCCCTGGTCGTTTCCCGCGCCCTAGACATGCCCCCTGTTGAGATACGCCCCCAGACAGGAAACATCCAGGCCACGCCCCCTGTGCTGTGATTGGCTGCCTGTACACTCTTTGTTTTCTCCCCTCTGAGCTGTTAAAATCGATAGTGAAACCGTAAACTCATCTCCCAGCTCTAGGGTGAATGATCTGGGCAATTATTCTCTGTTTAAGTCACAGATCCCCTCATATAACAGAGTCTTATAGAGTCTCCTGCCAGTTAACAGGGGGAGAGGAGGGGAGGAGGGCAGTGTGCATTGCTCCATATAACCCAGGCTCCTGTCTGGTAATAAAGGGGGAGGGGGGGGCAGTGTACATTCCTCGCATGTCTCATCAGTTCAGGCTGTGTGTATAACTGCATATACCACAGTCATACAGTCTCCTGTCTGGTAACAGAGGGGAAGGGGTGGGGGTAGTGTACACTCCTCACATGTCTCATCAGTTTAGGCTGTGTGTATAACTGCATATAGCACAGTCATACAGTCTCCTGTCTGGTAACAGAAGGGGAGGAAGGAGGTGGCAGTGTACACTCCTCACATGTCTCATCAGTTCAGGCTGTGTGTATAACTGCATATAGCACAGTCATACAGTCTCCTGTCTGGTAAAAGAAGGGGAGGAAGGAGGTGGCAGTGTACACTCCTCACATGTCTCATCAGTTCAGGCTGTGTGTATAACTGCATATACCACAGTCATACAGTCTCCTGTCTGGTAACAGAGGTGAAGGGGGGGTAGTGTACACTCCTCACATGTCTAATCAGTTCAGGCTGTGTGTATAACTGCATATACCACAGTCATATAGTCTCCTGTCTGATAACAGAAGGGGAGAAGGGAGGGAGCAGTGTACACTCCTCACATGTCTCATCAGTTCAGGCTGTGTGTATTACTGCTTATAACACAGCAAGGAGTTTGTGGAGCCTGAAGGCTGCAGACATAAGAAGCCTGCAGGAGGCTACAGAGCTGTTATATCCAACCTTCTGCATCCCCTGCTTCATACAAAATGATGATGTCACAGTTCTTCAGTGAGGGGAGACACGCCTCCTGGGAGGAGAGACACGCCTGCTGAGAGAAGAGACTCGAACCTGGATTTCAAATTCAATCTCAGAGAATTAGCTGAAGAGCACGAACAGTTCAAACGATAAAACTCCTTTAAATAAAAATAACTAAAATTAACAGGGGGACCATGGTACACTTTTCTGTTTGCCTTACCTTTTTTTCCCACAATTTATCACTAGTGTTGCTTACAGTCCAGTTCAACAGTGGTTCGATCAAACATGGGTTTAGGGTTAGGGGTTTTTTTAGGGATTGGTTTATCATTCTATGGTACTTCAGTTCTGACGTCACTTCCAATCCAACGTCACTTTCGGTTAATGTAACTTTAGGATTACTGACGTTAATGTTATTTTAACTGGAAGTCTAAAACATTAAAATATAAATCAACAGCACACCTTTTTACATGCAAAAAATTTTTATTTCAGGATAAAGCATCAATTTCATTCATCATATTAGAAAGGGAAGATCTCTCCTTTGGGAGAGCGCCTATCTTGCTGGCTTGGCTAAATATCCCTTCTTGCTTTCCAAAGACCCAGTGGCTCAAAAGCAAATTGAGGATTTGTTAGATCCAACAGAGGGCGCTTGAGCTTCTCAGCTCCTTTCCCATAATGCCTTGTGATATTCATCATATTAGTAAGGATAGTAGGTTAGAAAAGTGACATATTATTATTGTAACTTTTCAGTCCATCCAGGACGTTAAAAAACAGATTTCCAATGTCACACACAGCTTTTCAGCGTGCAAAAGAATTTTACTTTATTATTCAACATGTTAGTCACAGCATACAAAATTAATTAGTAATATGGGTGCATTTAATAGCACACATAATTTCATAGACATTAGAGTATATCCCCAACGTTCCGGTCCAATAGACCTTTATAGGGAATCTCACACTGATCTCTTAGGCAGTATGCTGTGACTATCACACATTGAATAATAAAGTTAAATTATTTTAAACGCTTAAAAGCTGTGTGTGCCATTGGAAATCTATTTTTTTGTACTATTCTTGGCAGCTGGTACCCCAGTGTCTGGAGGGAGTGCCAAACGATGAAATTCTTGGACCTCCTGGACATTAGTCATACAAGTTGCTGAAAAATTAATTTTGTATTTTAAAGTCACAACTCCATCTGTGTTATGGTATTAGTAGCATATTCTGTAGAGACACCTAGTAGTGACGTGATGACACTCAATTATATTTTATTTAGCACAGAGTGAAATATAGAAACTTAGGTTAGGTAAACCGTTATTAATTGAAGAATCACTGTTTGTAGTTGTGGGATTTTAAAGCAGCCTTTAAATAAAAGTTATATTTTGTGTAGTATGTAAATTATGAACTTCAGTTCAATTAAGTTTTTACCAACCATCTTGTGTTTTAGCACTATTAAACAAATGGGGACACAGAGGGGACATTATTACGGGGGGCACAGAGGGGAGGGATAGAGAAGTTATTCTGAGTAAGAAGCAGACACAGATGGGGTATTACTATTAAGAAGGCAGGGACCCAAAGCATTATTACTAGGTTGAGGGTACAGAAATTTCACTATTATAGAGAAGGGGGCACAGAAGGAGTCCTTATTACTGAAAAATAGGACACTGTTACTGAGAAGCGACTACAGAGGGGGCATTATTATTTAGTTTGGCCAAAGGAGGCATTATTAGTGAGTGGGAGAATATAAGGGGTATTATTACAATGTAGGAAACAAATAGTAGTAGAAAGCCACTATTCCCATCTGCGGTACTAGTAAAGTAGGGGGCAATGTTACCATACTATTAATAGGCAGTTTGTGTAGAGGTAGGGAAGGTCTTGTAAAAATGACAAGTATAACATATTGTGTTTTTGCAAAAACGAGTCACGGCTGGAAGAAATAATCATGTCTGTGTGGACTAGAAGGAAAATGTCCATGTAAAATTGAATGCACGTACTTTCACACTGTTACCTACCGCACAGATTTTCTTTCTGCCATGGATATGAAATTCACAGCCCTGACCAGGATTAGGCGTTTTTATATTTCATTTTTGTGGTGGTTTATTATAGAGATTGGTTTGGTGCTTAATCATGAAATAAAAAATTAACTAGCGCACGCTTTCCATGATACTATATTTTTGCAAAATAAGAGGTGTTATTATATATGGAGTGGTGGGGTTTTCGTACCAGGTCTGCTTTTTATTCCTAGTCTAGTCGTGCCTGCTAGCACCCCTCCTTACCACAGCCTGGCACTCAGCCACATCCTAGTATGAGATAGATCAGAGCTGTAAAAGGAATAGATACTGTATGTAAACAGCTACTCAGATGAAGCTTACTGGAAATTAAGAACAGATAAGACTCTATACACACAGTGGGGCAGATTTATCAATAGTGTCTTACTTTTAGACAGTGTAAAGTTAGACTAGACAGTCTTACAATGTGCCACATTTATCATAGTGTTCATAAATCTGGCGCAGGTTAGAACTGTCTAGTCTAAGTTTGTACCATCTTTAAGTTGGCTTAATTTTACGCCAGAATTTGGTCGCAGATTCTGGCGCATTTTTTGGCACATTTAAGCCACTCCCCCTTCTAGCGAAGCCGTTTTACGAAGCCACACCCCCTTTGTCGGAAGAGGCGCAGAAGCGCCTGACACTCCATTTTGGTTTTCTGCACCCCGCCTATTTTCACAGGCTGTTATATGAGTGCAGCTTGCAGGTTTTGGGGTTTTTATTTTTTCCCCTGAGGGGGACCGGGTTCCCTTGGGTTTTCTTAAAAAAAAAAAAAAAAAAAAAAAAAAAAAAGCATAATTGTGTCGTGTGCAGAACTATACTATTTTATTGCATATATTTATAATTATATAGTGAGAAATGATGTATTTTATATATATATATGCACAAAACCCTGCCATTGCACCCAGGTTCACATTGTTTTTCAGAAATGTTTTTGTGCAAACTATACATGTATTGGCTATATGCTTTTAATCTATATAGGAGGAAGAGATGCCTCCTTTAGGTTCTTCTGACCCCACCCTTTCACAGGCTGTTTATAGACTCAGTGCAAGTTGTTTTTTTTTTTTTTCTTTCTCCTGATGTGGAGGTCGGTTGACCCGATGAGAGGCCTGAATTTGGCTCTATTGAGAGGTAAAGATAGCGTAGGACCACCCAACCTGAGATCACGTTGTAAGTTCGTGGGTGGCTTAAGCATTTTTTGATCAAAAACATGTGAACTAAGAATCTCAAAGTTTTTTCATGTATGATACTGTCTAAAACACATAGTAAATGTGGGGAAAAGCTGTTTTTTGGCACAAATTGAGCCAGAATTCTGGCGCAACTGCTTTGATAAAACTGCCCCTGTGAATTTTTGCCTTTGAGAAAATCTGTTGTGGACTATACAGCTGAAATCTGAAGTCTACCCTCAGATTTCAGCAACAGGTTTTACCTATCTATGTCATGGATTTTTTAAAAGCTTTGGACACAAATAACCTTTATTCAATGGGACTAATCAGCATCCTGTCTACTCAGCAAGGTTTCTGCATGTGACGCGTTAATAAGTAACGTTATCTGTTTTTTTATCATGATGTGGATTTCATATTCACGACAGAAAGAAAATCTGTGTGGTAGGTAACAGTGTTAAAATATGTGCATGAAGAAAGCTTAATGTGAATGAACATAAAGTCTTCATTAGACAAAAGATATTCCAGCTTCCCATAAAATGTAGATCTTTATTACATCTTCCAGTAAAATGTAGCGGGATGCACCATGAACACACTCTTATGTGTTTCAGGCTACACAGTCCTGAATTATAGCTAGAGATGGGCGAATTGATTCTAACGAAGTGGGATTCGTTTAGATTTTCAGGAAAACTTCGGTTCTGAACGAAGTCGAAGTTTGGGGTACTTTGGGTGAACGTGTGCTTTTGATTGATAAAATGGCTGTGAGCACATGGTGTTACATGGGGCAAAGCACTCTGGGAGGAAGAAGGGCATAGCCTGCATGACATGTGCAGAGATGAAGCCAATCAGAGACCGGTGGGATTCTGTGACGTCACTGCACTATATAAGTCCGGGCGCGACGCTGGGAGCTCATACCGCTCTCACTGTACTGAGTAGGGAAGGTGCTGCCACGGCTGCTTGTAATAGCTCTTACTGAAGAACTGATTTTTATACAGCGATTTTTGGGGGGTGTCTCAGCTTGTCTCAGAGACTGCTTGTCTTAATGTTCTATTTCTGATTTTTTGGTGTATTGGATCTGAAGTCCAGTGTGCGTCCAGTGCAGCTGCATAAACATTTTAATGCTATCTGCTCACAGCACATTGAATATCCAAGGGGGATCTAAGCCTGTTCCTGTTGTATTCATTTAAAGAATCAGCGTTTTTACAATACAAATACCACTTCATTTTTGGCTGCTCAATTCTTTTGCGCATTTTACATCCAGGGGTTAATTAAGCGTTGTTCTGCTGTTGTGGTGACTAAAAGAAACCGTCTTTTTCACCGCCAAAAAATAAATTTTTCCTGTAGCCTAATTCACAAGCGAAGGTTAATTACAATTTTTTCTCTTGTTGTGTAGCGTAAAAAACACGCCATTGTAAAACGCTACAAAGCTCGTAGTTTGTGGTTATTCAATTGTTTGGCGCAATTTACATCCAGGGGTTAATTAAGCGTTGTTTTTCTGCTGTGGTGACTAAAATAAACCGTCTTTCACCGCCAAAAAATACATTTTTCCTGCAGCCTAATTCACAAGCGAAGGTTAATTACAATTTTTTCTCTTGTTGTGTAGCGTAGAAAACACGCCATTGTAACACGCTACAAAGCTCGTAGTTTGTGATTGCTCAATTGTTTGGCGCAATTTACATCCAGGGGTTAATTAATCGTTGTTTTTCTGCTGTGATGACTAAAATAAACCGTCTTTCACCGCCAAAAAATACATTTTTCCTGCAGCCTAATTCACAAGCGAAGGTTAATTAAAAAATTTTCTCTTGTTGTGTAGCGTAGAAAACAGACCATTGTAACACGCTACAAAGCTCGTAGTTTGTGGTTGCTCAATTGTTTGGTGCAATTTTCATCCAGGGGTTAATTAAGCGATGTTTTTCTGCTGTGGTGACTAAAGTAAACCGTCTTTCACCGCCAAAAAAGACAATTTTCCTGTAGCCTAATTCACAAGCGAAAGTTAATTACAATTTTTTCTATTTTTGTGTAGCGTAGAAAACACGCCATTTTAACACGCTACAAAGCTCGTAGTTTGTGGTTGCTCAATTGTTTGGCGCAATTTACATCCAGGGGTTAATTAAGCGTTGTTTTTCTGCTGTGGTGACTAAAATAAACCGTCTTTCACCGCCAAAAAATACATTTTTCCTGTAGCCTAATTCACAAGCGAAGGTTAATTACAATTTTTTCTCTTGTTGTGTAGCGTAGAAAACACGCCATGTAACACGCTACAAAGCTCGTAGTTTTTGGCTGCTCTATTCTTTTGTGCAATTTACATCCAGGGGTTAATTAAGCGTTGTTCTGCAGTTGTACTCAGTAAAAGAAACTTTGTTTTTCACCGCCACAGAAGAAATTCTGTAGCATAATTCATATCCGAAGGTTAATTAAGCCTGTTTTTGCTTTTATATTCAGTAAAATACACAGAGTTTTTAAACGGCACATACAAGTAAATTTTTCCTGCCCATTTGTGGAGCGCAATTTATATCCAAGGGTTACCCAAGCTTCTTAGTGGGTTCATTTGGAGTCAAATACAGGGTGTGTATTTATCATATACAGATATCTTCATCAAACAGTGTCTGTACATTTTAGAACAAACAGTATGTCAGACAGAGAGGTGGCAGGCTCTTCACCTGCGAGTGGCAGAGGCACAAACATTCCAGGCCCAGGCCCTGCCAGACTAGCAAGGGGACGTCGCAGCAGGGGTCACTCGGTGAGGCCACAACTGCCGCTGTCATCTAGCAGCCGTGTGCTGACTAGCAACCCAAGGGTTCTTGATTGGTTGACTAGGTCATCCATTTCCTCCCAGATGACATCTGACAACCCCAGCCAAGAATCGGTGGGAACGTCAGACATAAACCCTTAGTTGGCATGGCCCGGGAGCGGGTCAGCGGCCCGCACCTGACATCAACCCGCCTCGGTCCCATCCGGTTCCCTCAGCCAGAGATCTACTATGTGGTCTAGGCTCAGCGCCACTATATAGCGAGGATGAAGGAGGGCAGTCAGCAACTACTTGGCAGCTAAGAAATGGGGCCAATATCCCCTGCTTCTTACAGTAGGCGGCAAAGTATAGATTGGAAGTGGCATGGGGGGTCATGTTGTGGGGGGGTCACCCCTCTGCTACCAAGCCCAGTGTGGGACAGCAGGACGATAAAAACACAAATGATATGAGTGCCGCCCGATTGGACCCCGGGTGGGGCAAGGGCTTCCATCGTCGGGAGAAGAGGGCGTCAGTTGCGCGTCAGGCAAAGCGCAGGGCCAGCAAGTGGGTTGTGTGGCCCGTGATCAGCAGGGTAGCAGCATGTGAGGTCGGGACCCAAAGGGCCAAACGGGGTAAAAAACCCACTTTGAGGTCCAAAAAAAGTAGCGGCACGGGGGGCTCAGTGAGGCGCGGAGGTAGTATCATCAGTGCAGAGCGTTGAGGGTTTTAAAACCGTACTCGGCGGTGTGGCATTTCCCTTGCTAAACACCGGGAGGGCCGAATGGGTATATGAGAATTGTGGGCAGAAATGAAGGTGGCCAGGGAGCAAAGGGTTGGCCCCATGGCCCGCCTCCACATGCAGCTCAAAAACCCCTGGCTGGGGAAACGTGGTCAGTGTGGTGGTCCATCCTGCCCGGCGCAAACAGCAAGCAGAGCGCCCCCCAATGGCACCAGCCATTGCAGCCAGTCAAGGCTCCCCCAAAACCTCTGCAGAAGGGAGGTTCCTTTTTGAATCTCCCCCGGTCCAGTGCTCCTGCTCTCCTACTCTGTGCCAGCAGTGTTCAGGGAGGCGATTGCAAAAGACAACAGTATCCCCAAAACCATCAAAGGGTGCAGCAGCTGACCGTGCCCTGTCCGAGTTTTTGGGTTTTGCGTCCCCCCCTTTTTCCAAATGGGGGACTCTGCCCCGTTCAAGAACTAATGGCTTGTCCGAGCCGAGATGGAGAGTTCCAAAAGCCGTATTTCTTTTCCAAAAAAGGGAGTACCAGCACTTCATAAATATGTAAACAGAAGGTGGGCAGTCCTTTAGCTTATCGGTTTGTTCCCAAGGGGCAGGCAGCGCGGGGTCTGGACTTAACCCACGGTCAGGGCCATAATGTCCTTTTGGGCCAAATGGGGAATGTGCTCCTGCCCAGGCACCCAAAAAACTTGGAAGGAGAGCCCCTTTTTTCCCCCAGTTTTCAAAATGGGCCCTGCGCCAATGTCCGCCCCCTCCTCCTCCACCCCACCCAACATCTAGCCTCCACAAGTACGCTCCATCATACCACATTTTGTGGGCAAAAGGGTGTCACGAGTTTACCCGGCTTCCTCAGCGAACGAAGTCACGCAAGGGAGGGAACTTCCCGTCCCTGCAGCAAGAAATCGAGTGGGCTTTTTCCGCGCCAACTGCAAATCGGAACCCTGGTGACGGACAAAGGAAATAACTGGGTCCCGCGCTGCACCGAGGAGGGATGGTCCATGCGCCCTGAAATGGCGCACATGTTTCAATCTGGTTGTGAAAAGGTTCCTAAAATCTTCCACCGACTTCAAAGATTCCTGAAAATGGCCAGGAAACTGTGCTGCACTTCATCCATTTCCTACAAAGCCAGGAACAACCCTCCTCGAGTTGCAGGGCAAACGGCCTTCCCCCCAACACACATCTGAATGCGATGTTATCCACCCTTTGGGAATTCCAGCCGGGCACATTTTTCGGAACGACTGTATAAACACAGAAAGGCCATAACATTTTTTGATGATCCAGGTGGACGGGAGTAACTCCCTGTGTAACTTTGAGTCAGCCAGTGGCAGCTCATGCGTGACACCTGCCGTTTGTTGAGGCCATTCGAGGAGGCCACGTTATTTGTCATGCCGCCAGATCGGGATGAATAACTCATTCCACGGCTTCATGTCCTGGAACAGATGCAGAAATCGTTCTGGGCAGGGACTGGAGACGTGGCGACTAAAATCTCGCGGCCACATAGTCGGTGGGGACTGAAATGGAGGAGGAGGGACATTGGAGCAAAGCATTGTCTGGTGAAATGAGTGGATTTTCTACCCCGGTGACAAGAGAGGAGGAGCAGGGCAGGTGGAGCTGGAGGAGGTAGATGAGATGAGGAAGACGGGGTGCACCGTGGCAGTATAAAGTGAGGATGAGGCAGGGAGCCCTCGGAGTCACTTGTGCAGATGGCCCGCAGGGATGCTGATTTGCCTGGCTAGTTACAGCCGAATAGTCAGCATCCGGCAGGGGGGATGACTTCTGGGTCTCCACCCAATTGACCCTCGGGTACCTTGGGCCTTTTTTCCCACTATTGAGAGGGAGACAAAATCCCAAAAACTATAGGGAAATCCTCCGTAGTCATTGGCCGCTGCCTATGTGCGCATCCGTCCCTCCTCTGACAGGTCTGACCGGGGGGTGTTCTTCAGCCCCTCACGTACTTCTGCCGCGCTGCTGGGGGAAGGTTTGGGGGGCGGAGCAGTACCACTCCTCAGTAGCAACCCAAGTCTGGAGACACTGATGAGCAGCTTCCTTTACCCGCCTAGTGAGGAGGGTAGTCGCCACACAGCAGGACCTGGAAACAGACCCTGAATGGGGGTGGCCTACTTGGACAGCACTCTGCCACCCCATTAGAAGATCCGCTGGACTACTGGGCAGCTAAACTAGATGTGTGGCCGCAACTTGCCGAGTTTGCAGTGGAAAAGCTGTCCTGCCCGGGTATAGTGTGGCATCAGAGCGGGTTTCATGCGGGGGGGGGCCATGTTACCCCAAGGAGACCCCCTTTCCAGGGGGGAAAGGGGGGAACACCCCGACCTTTGCAAGATGAATCAGGGTGGGTCGCCAGGATTTCCACAACCAAGCCTTAGGCGTCAGCACATCAGCCCTGACACCTACCCAAACTGTGAGAAATGAGTCTGGGGTTTAAAAACCCCCTCAGCCCCTTTTCTGATGCTGCCCCCGCCTATGCACCATCTCTGCATTTCCATCTGCCACCAACTATCTTTACCAGGGACTGGTATTGCCACCCACCTCCACACTCTGTCATTGTGCCACTGTCTGACCTCATGCTGCTGCTGTGGCTGCTGCCGTGACCTCCACGCTGTGTCATTGTGCCACACTCCCACCTCATGCTGCTGCTCCTGCCGCCGTCACCTCCACTCTCTCTCATTGTGCCACTCTGTGGCCTACTCCAGTTTTTGCCACCTCCAGATTGTGATTGTGCCACTGTCTGACCTCATGCTGCTGCTGTGGCTGCTGCCGTGACCTAGACACTGTCATTGTGCCACTCTGTGGCCTATTCCTGTTTTTGCTACCTCCAGAATGTCATTGTGCCACTGTCTGACCTCATGCTGCTGCTCCTGCCGCCGTCACCTCCACTCTCTCTCATTGTGCCACTCTGTGGCCTACTCATGTTTTTGCCACCTCCAGAATGTCATTGTGCCACTGTCTCACCTCATGCTGCTGTTGTGGCTGCTGCCGTAACCTACACACTCTGTTATTGTGCCACTCTGTGGCCTACTCCTGTTTTTGCCACCTCCAGAATATCATTGTGCCACTCTCTGACCTCATGCTGCTGTGGCTGCTGCCGTCACCTCCACACTCTGTCACTGATGTTGCTACCTGAGCCCTCAGCTTGTTTTTTTCCAGCTGTCGCTGCCATGACTTTTTTCAGGCTACATTCCCCCTTCAGTTTTTTGGTCAGTTTTGCCCTCTTAAGTGCCCAGGGAATTTTAGAGTGAAGCGATTCTAAGAGCGGCGGCAGTCATGTGCGTGTCATACTAAAACACAACATTGTATGAAGACCAAACCAAGCTCCCTCTGCATATTTAAGCATGGCACAACGTTCTACAGCACCCTGCAGGCTCTGTGCAGCCTGGAAATAGCTGTTTTTTTAACGTGATTCGTCCCGAAGTAATTCGGAATGAAGTTATTTTTTGTCGGGAAATTCGGCGAAGTGAGCGAACCGAATTTCGAGAAATTCGCCCATCTCTAATTATAGCGAGGGCTGTGTAGCCTGAAACGCATAAGAGTGTGTTCGTGTGTCATTCCCTTGCATTTTACTGGAGGATAAAATAAAGCTTCTACATTTCATGGGAAGTTGGAATATCTTTCTGTCTGAAATACTTCCTTAGTGCATATTCAGCAAAATCCTTGCCTCTCAATTATGCCCAATTGAGCTGGAAATATCTACAATATTCTAAGTCTTTAACCCCTTCCTGACAGCTAGTCATAATAAAATGGGTCTTCATTTTTTATCTCCCCCACCTTCGAAGACCCATAACATTTTATTTTTCCAACTACATAGACAAATGAGGGCTTGTTTCTTCGTGGAGAAAGATGTACTTTTTAAAGGTGCCTTTAATTGTAAGTGGAGTAAAATGTGGAAAAAAATGTACTTGTGCAATGTTTGCAGGGATTTTGTTTTTATGTTGTTCACTCTGGTGTAAATGAAGTGTTTTCTGTATTCTGTAAGTTGGTACGAGTCAGGTGATACCATTTTCTGCAACCAATAACCTTTTTGTTCTTCCACCTATGAACCTGAGTAAGAGTTAATTTTTTGTGGGTTCAAGTGTTGTTTGTATTGGTACCATTTATTCATAAATGCGACTTTTTGATTATTTTTTATTCCAATATTTTGGGGACCAAAAAACCCAAAATTTTTTGCATTTTAATATTTTTTTTACTATGGTGTTTATGTTTAGCACATGGAATAAATTATATTATATTTTGATAGATAGGACTTTTACAGATGGGGTGATACCAATTATGTGTAACTTTTTTTATTTTTAATATGGCAAAATGGGGTGATTTGAACTTTTAAAATGTTTTATTATTTTTCATACTTACAAAACATCTTTTTTTCTTTATATGTACATTTAGTCATCTTAGAGTACTTCACCACTAGGGGACTCGATTGCTTCTACACCCCTCTGCATTATATAAATAATGCAGAAGGGTGTACTAAGATGGCCTGAGACAAGAAGCAATAGAAATTTTAACATGGCAGTTATGGAAGCCTTCATTCGGCTTCCAGCTGCCATGGTAACTGATCAACATGATCGGAAGGAGGAACGTTCTGCTTTCATTTAAACGCCATGATTGCCGTGACTTCTAAGGGTTAAACAGCAGGGATCAGAGCTAGCTGTTAACGGCGGGTGTAAGCTGTAATATTCAGCCAAATATGCAGTAGTTTCACTCTGTGAGCCTGCTACATAACTCCTTACTGACAATAAGACGTACCCATATATCCATTGTTGGTGAGGGGTTAAATTAAATGGTGATAAATGTAATATTGGTTGTATAATGTTATATAAACTACCCTTAAATCTTGCATAATGCTTGAAACTCTAAAATATGCACTAGACTTGGTAGTACTAAAAGAGTAGGCCAGTGGGAAAAAAATGTCTAAATAATATCACTCTGTAAGTTAGATAAGTTTGAAATGTATTTTTATTGAATTTTTGATAGGCTTACTAAAGTTTTACATCAACTGTTTGCTGCCATGAACTTCATTAGTTATGTTGTCTGCAAAAACAGGAAATAGCTCTGTATTGAGCTCAGGAGATCATGTAATTAAAGGGGTTTGGTGTTTTTTTAGGGCAGTCTTTGAAGCTATACCCCTGTGGCTTTTAACATGAGGAAAGAAACAGCGGGCATGCACTGAGACTGAAGTTGGGAGGACAATATACAAAGCACAGCAAACGATCCCGATGCTGGTAGCTTTACAAGGTAAAGAGAACAATATTAAAACATGAAATGATACTGTTTGGCTGAGGAGAAGGAGGGCAGCTTACATCACAACAAAGGCACCAGTAAGCACAGAAAACATCACAGAGAGATGAATAAAGACTCAAGCACACAATCTGAGAATTATTTTTTATTCAACGGACAAAACCTTAAAACATATCAGTGCCAGGCACAATTCAAAAGGCTTTATCCACATTGTGTACAATACAGTTAACAAAATGCAGTAACAGAACATGACGTTTAAGAAACCAAGTGAAACAGATTTATTTTCTTCATAGAAGCGTGGCTGTAAGCCACACCAGGTTAAACACGGTGGTGCTCATTAGTGAGGGATATATTCCCTATTATGCATATGTACTGGTGAGAGTACAGCCTTTGCTATTCCCAGACTAGCCTATCACTAGAAAACCCATCAAGTTGTTTTTTAATAGATATGTACTATATAATATGCCGTACATGACCATGTGTGCTGAAGACCGTTGGCATGTAAACGTCAAACTTTCAATACAAAATACAAGTAAAATGCATGAAGCAGACAGACTTTTTTTAGTATATTGTAAGCTCAATTAAGCACAGATAATTAAAAAATAATTTTGTGGGAAAAAATTGTTTCTGTTAAATAATGTTTGTTAAATATGTAGGTGTTACTCTATAAAGAGAATGAACACAGACATAAACAAGACAGACCAATTATCAGAAGCATTCATGCAATACATACAGACAAATATCTTTCGCACATAACTCCAGTTTCTTTTATATGCTCCGCTGAACACGTTATTTCATTAGAGGTGCCATTCATTCTTTCCACACCAGCAACCAGCAGTACTCAAGATTCTTACTCATCGCCTGTCTTTGCCCCTCCCTATACTTAGTAGTAATGGATGTTTTACAATAGCTTAAATCCAGATTTTTGTTTTTGGGGAGAACAGGGGGGTGCAGTACTTGCCATAAGTTTTAGGAACTGATGATGATGTCTGGTGTGGGATACAGAAGTTCCCCATTACTTAAGACATTTGTAGTCCAACTGTGCTGTTCTGTTATAAAGATTGAGATTGTATTTAATCTTTGCATTTCAGTTTACTGTATCATGGAGAGATTGAATGTGTTCTTATTTTACCTTTCTTCTATTATATTTGACATCGTCCTTGTTCATATGAACTTATTAATGGTAATGGTAATAAAAATTATTTTAATTTCTATAGTTCCAACATATTCTACAACACTTTACATTTCAGAGGATACATGAACACACACAATCAGCAATATCATTAAATAATAACAAACTAATAACTGAAACAAACAGCATGAGGCTCCTGCTGGCAAGAGCTTACAATCTATGAGGCAATAGGGGTGATATATTTTATACTAAATAGGTTAGAACACACAGCCAGTATCCGAGTACAGATTTGAAGTGCATTAGGGTTCAAGAAATATTGGGTTTACTGAGATCAGGGATTAAGAACTAATTGTTATCAAACGACAAAGTTGCTATATGTAATGTAATAGGCTTGCTTAAAAATATATTTTTAGGACATGCTTAATAATATTAATATTGGAAATTAATCTGATTGTCAGGTTTATCACAGAAATGGCGCAGCATTAGAAAAATCTTGGTGATAAAAATGAGAGGTTTGTCTTATATTAGAAACAGGGAGGTGAAACAGGAAGGTGCAGCAGTGTGGAGAGCTTTGTAGCTGAGAGTGATACGGTTACATTGCATTCAATAGTGAATGCGCAACCAGTGCAGTGAGTGGCACATGGAGACTTTAGTGTAGCAGTTGGACAGAAAGATTAACTTCTATAGTGTGTTCAGGATAGACTGGGTACTGGGAAGTTTGGAGAGCAGAAATCATGATCAGCATTCACTGCACACATGACTTGGATGTAACTATAAAGGATTCATCAGTTTTCCACATTCACTTTTATGTACACCTTTCATGACTTTTGGATATGGGATGAACCTTCACTCCACCTAATACAACCCAAACTACCAAAACTTAAACTATAGAATAAATACACAAAACACGTTATTCTTTGTTGTCAAAATGGCCACAGCTTTATTAAAACTGTAGGAGTACAACAATTACAGAAGGGGTCAGATGAATTTCTAAGCCATTGTGTAAGATCCCCAGTTGTCTGACATGCAGCCCCGGCCAGACAGCAATAAAGGTGCGACACGCTTTGGCTTGACATTTTAGCAGAGCCAGTATACTTTAGGGTGACCAATGACTGTACTGAAGAACCTCATCCCTGCTTAACCACTGTGCCAGACTCTGGATGACATCACCATTATGCCATCCTTAAGACTAAAAAAAAACACTGAAAAACACAACCTCCTATAGATTAATATTAAAAATCACAAATTTTATTAGATATATAAAAACATAATAAAATCCCTATCTGCACAAAAATCAAAGCAAGCCCCTAATCCATGATCAATAATGTGTAGAAAAAATATATAAATACATATACATACAGGAACACATAAAGATAATGTTATGAGTAATACACATACAATTATGCAATCATAGTAACAAAACTGGACCTGTAATGGATCGATAGGATCAGGGGCATGCAGTCCCAACGTACGTTTCGTGATGAAGCTAATAGGGAAACGTACGCCCCCGATCCTATCGATTCATTACAGGTCCAGTATTGTTATTATGTTATTATTAGTATCCGTGTGTTTGCTGGATAGCATTGTTCTGGTGACGACCATGACAGAATAATAAAAAAGATGAACATTAAGTCAACATCTTTACCACAAATTACTTGTTAGCCAAATGGGTCCTTGAAGTTACACATTGCATCACAAAAAAACCTGCCTTTTGTTTTTTGTTTTTTTTTGTTTGTTTTTCCCTGCAGCCACAGTCACCAGCTTAAAGAACTAAATTTTTGTTGCAGGTACATGACATATGATTGTCATAACCCCCAAATAAAAGGGGTTTAATATATTGAATGGCTTACAAAAACCAGGGTACCATACCTGTGATGGACACCCCTCTACACCAGGGGGCCATACCCATGATGGTACCCTACTAACACACACCAAGTGGTCAAACACATGATGGCTGCACACTAAAGCCAGGTGGTCATACCGATGATGGTCACACCTCCAGATCCAAGGGGCATTCCCATGATGGTCACCCCTCCAGATCAGGGGGCCATAACCATGATGTTCACCCCTCCATGCAGGAAGTCATATTTAAAATGGTCATTGTCACTAGCCACACTGTAAGTAACTTCAAGGACCCATAACTAGTGTTGAGCGATTTTTATCGACAAAGTTGAAATCGGCAAGGTTTTTATGGGGAT
>JAODAL010033834.1:0-45053 GCA_025379985.1 Phyllomedusa bahiana | reverse complement strand
TCTCTTTGAAGTTGAGCTCTTAGGTTACCATCTGTATTATCCATCTCTTCAACTTGTCATCAATTTTCCTCTTGTTCAGCCACATCCTCAGAAGGTTGGCTACAGTCCCATAGACCTTAAACTTCTGAATAATATGTGCAACTATAGTAATAAGAATATTAAACTGTGAAAAGATGATCTTATAGCCTGTATCTTTAAAACGTTGGTCTATCAACTCTCCGCTTAACTTCATTTGGTGCATGTTCAGTGTGGCGCATACCATGATACCAAACAGCACAGTGACTGCTGTTCCCTGTTTAAATAGGCAGAACGACTAATTACAAGTCGGAAGACACCCGTGATGGTAATTACAGGACATACCTTAATTTAACATGTCCCTATGGTCACATTATTTTAAAACTTTTCTAGGGCTATCATCATTTTTGCCCAGGCCAGTTTCATTTTTTTATTTTTCAAAAGCAATGTTGATTTTCAGTGAATTTCACTTTGGTCAGTTTCAAGATATTTCAGTGACCATTATTTTATTTTTTTTGTTCTTTTTAAAGGTGTGTTCCCACAAATAAAAGTATAGTGCCGCAGCTAGTTGCGAGCCAACCACGCATGTGAATGAGGAGAGTGGCGGTTGCGGCCATTTTCTTTATTCACTTCTATGGGAACTCTGAAAATAGCTGTGTGTTCTCAGCTATTTTCAGGAGCACCCATAGAGGTAAATGGAGACGATGGTTGCAATCGCCGCTCTCCTCATTCACTGCAATCGCAGCTCTCTGAGAGACGACCATGGCACTACACTTTAATTCGTGGGAACACACCTTTAACAGAAGGGTACCAAAATTTTTTGTCCACATGTGCATTTCTAATTAAAAAAACTTATTCAGTTAAATAAAAATTGTTGAAAAACACACTGGGGCACATTTATTAAGGCAGTTGTGCGTGAATTCAAGATTGCTTTATGCCACATTTATTTTGTGTTTTAGACAGGTAATGGACATTTCTGTGCATTGTCTGTCAATATGGACTAGACCTCTGAAATGGGCACGGCTTAGCGTGTGACGCTGTGCACCAACAAAATGGGCCAAAATTTTGGTGCAATTAGTGGCAAAAAGTAAGCGATTAATAGAAGGTGAGGTCCTTATGTATGGAAACTTTCTAGCAGTAAGACTGTCTTTGTTACCCATAGCAACCAATCAAAGCCCATAGCGACCAATCAGTGTCCATAGCAACCAATCAGAGCTCATAGGAACCAATCAGAGCTCATGGGAACAGATCAGAACCCATAACAACCAATCAGAGCTCACAGCAACTAATCAGATTCAATAGCAACCAATCAGAGCTCAAAGCAACCAATCAGAGCTCATAGCGACCAATCAGAGCAAAGAGCGACCAATCAGAGCTCATAGCGACCAAACAGAGCCCATAGCCACCAATCAGAGCCCATAGCAAACCAATCAGAGCCCAATGCAAACCAATCAGAGCTCATAGCAACCAATCAGGGCTCAGCTTTCATTTTCCCAGAGCAATATAAGAAAGTTGAGCTCTGATTGGTTGCTATGGGCTCTGATTGGTTGTTATGGGCTCTGATTGGTTGCTATGGGCTCTAATTGGTTGCTATGAGCTCTGATTACTTTCTATGGGCTCTGATTGGTTTCTATGGTTTTAAAATTGGGTTTGACTAGGGCAATAAAGAAAGTTACTTTACCTGAAATTTTCCTACACTGGTCCGAAAATTTTCTATAACAGCTAATTTAAAGGGGCTCTCCACCTTTGCAACTCCCTTTTTGGATATAGAGTTTGATAACAGTATATTCTGTTGTCATGATCCCCCCACTGATCAAATGTAAGTTTTCAGGGAACATGGTGGTAAGTGCTCAATTCTCCTGCAGCGCTACCATAGGAGAAAATAAGTACTACACTGTTTCTGTTCTGCAAGCAAGCGCCAGGAAAGAGAGCTAAGTTGCTGGCATCACCTTTTGGAAATAGTGACCCATTAACTTATTCCTGACTGGACCGTTTACCCCCCTCCCCCCTTTCCGACCATGTTTTTACTACATGCAAGTGTGAGCGCTTTTTAGCTCTGGGTAATTCTACTTTTTTTTTTTTCAGCGTTATTGACTGGTCTCGTAGGACTGGATCTATTACCGTCAAGCACTTCTTTCATCTCGTGATATACTTAACAACAATAGCAATCAAACGACCATATTAAACCTCTTGCCGTCCCCTATTCATAGACAGGACTGAAATAACACATTGAAGAATCTAAATATAAAATACAAGCGTCCATTTTCTGGGGCGGGCGCCCGCTCGCTTCTATTCGGCGCATTCTTCTACACAGAGATATTTTCACAAAGCTGTCATTTCCAATCCTGATTGCCTTCCATGCCGTAATTATCATTATAATCTTACTTGTCTGACAAAATCTACAGATCCCTGCAGGGCGCCAATGACTCGGACTCATTTGTGTTGCATTTGGGTTTTAATTTTAGTTCTTTTATTCTTTTCTAGGTAATAATTTGCACTTGGTGGCGCAATCCCTTGATGAAGTCTTACTTACTTATCTGTATGTTTTCACTTATAATAATAATTTTTCCAGCAATAGAAATCTGGCCGAATTTCTGTAATGTTTTTAGCTCAAATAGTATTGAACCTTACAGTAGGCATGGCAAGTGTGTATGCCATGGGAAGCGGGCAATTGTCGCATCTCGACAAGCAAATTTGTCAAGTATGCCGTGCGATCATGAGGAGGGCAACCGCAACCTCACTCTTATAGTTGAGATTAGAGACACCTCTAATCCATATTTTTGACCCGCTTGAATGCCAGGATCATGTTATGAATGACCAGAATTCTCCTACTATTTCATCCTCTCCTGCATATTAGATCTCATGTAAGGCAGTTGCTATGCAACTACCTAAATCACCTTTCAGGGCATGACCATGTAATTCACCTTTAAATTTGTTAGAGAGGGATGGATAACTGGTAGCTTCTCTGTAAAGCGTGCTGGTTTAGATAACTTGGTGTAGATTATAGTGCTTGTTCTAAAAGATTGTTCTTCTGTTAAAAGTTGTCTAGTAATCCGCTAAGTGTTTGCATTCAGATTTAGAGTTCTAGTAGCTTCTTGTCCAGCCTAGCCGAGCTCTGTGAGAGTTTGTTGTAGTTCTTGAGGAGCCCATTTTTGGTGTTTGTAAAGTTTCATGCTGTTCTCTTCCTAAGGAGTCTCTGGGCCCTAAAGACACTTTTTAAATAAGGGTTTCACTTACCTTTCAGGTTTATTATGTAGCTTAGGTAAATCTTTAGGAATAGTTTCAGGAAAAGAATAGGGTCAGAAGGGTCTTGGTGTCAGGTTCAGGTGTCCGGAGCACATTTAGGGGTAGATTAGGGACAGCTCTTAGGGTCAGTTATCATTTACCATAGTCCTGTATCGCACTAATGGTGTCACCACCAGCAGGGTTTTTGCCATCACTTGCTTTGCTGTCCATTCACAGTGAGTCCATCTACTTTTTAGTACATGATTTGGGCAACTGTTGGTTGCCTGCCCTACTTAGTTTGGTTTGTAGTCTGTAGTTCACTAGCATCGTTACAGATCAATACTGCTTGTAATATTTTATAGGAGATAATTATGAGGGAACCCTCTTTGATTGTTTCATCTCATCACTGAGAATCCCTGCAACCCAATCAAGGCTGATAGCTAGTGTAGGCACACAGCGTAGGGCTCACTGAAGAACTCTTCGCCCCACTAAAAAAAACTGTAAAAAAAAGCCATACAAATTCTACAATGAATACATTTTAAAGAATATCAATCTGAAAACATTAAATGAAGCACACATTTTAAAAGAGTATACCTCATACATACAGCGAAATCTACCTGGCCAAAATAGTCAATGCAATAAAATTAGCCAACAAAGCAAAAACGAACAATACCTACAAAAATGGCCGCACCAATACTGATCACATTATTAATTTTTGTTAGTAAATCACAGATGACAACAAATTAACAATACACTACATAACAGTTGGGGGTTTGGGGAGACCCTTACTTTTTGTGCATGTTATATTATAATGTGTATATAGTATTGATGATGATGATGATGACTAAGCTCCTGTAATTAGGTGTAGGAGTGATTTAAAGGGGTTTTCTCACTACAAGGATTGCTTTTTTATTTAAAGATTTGCAAAAAAAATACTTTACAATATTGTCCTTACAGTGTCCTCCTATTCAATTTATCTCCTCTCGTATGTGCTGATCACTCCTCAGGTCGCTTATACAGACCTGTTCAATCTCTCCTGATAGGCTACAGTGCTAATCACTATAGCTCAGCCTGGGGGTCCCCAGCAGCTCATTGCTCAGGCCCGTAAAAAACCCTAAAACCAGTAAAAACACCCTGAATTCAAAATAAAAAAGGAAACCCGACTTTAGGTAAATGAATCGATGTAGTAAGACAACCCCTTTATGTCCAACAGAGAGGGAAGGGCCGATTGGATTGGAACCAGTCAAACAGTCAGCAGCACAGTCCACATTAAGGACACACGGATGGTATCACGGATATAAGCGGTGTTAACAAGTATAGAAAATTCCACTTAAAAACATGTGAAAAGAAAGCTGCAGCACTCACCAAACCTTTTATTCCACAATGTACAAACACCGGCACATAGACATTAGAACAACACAGATTCAGCCTATGGCCATTTCATGTTACAAGACCCTTTCAAGACCCGGGTTTGGTTGAGGGAGTTCCCCGTTGTTAAGTTTTAAAGTAGAATCCCGTTACCCATTTTACATAAAGGGCTCAGCTCTCCCCTGGAGTGAAAAAGGAGCAGGCTAGAGGCAAACCCTCCTGGGGTACTCACGAGAGAGAGAGGGAAAAAGAGAGCAAAAGAGTGACTAGATTTGAACAGTGACAGTGACAAAGAGACAGTCACCTAATGCCAGCACTTTTACACAGCTGGACTAGGAAGAGAGACTAGAGAGCAAGACCACCAGGACAAAATGGGGAACTGTCCCGAGAAGTAAAGAACAAAGAAGGCCTGAATAGATAGCCAGCTGGAGGAGTGTACCATGGTACAACTCCAATCCTGAGGTCTGACCTCTTTCCCTGAAGCTGACCTCTATAAAAGAATAGGGGAAAAGTAGAGAAGTCGCAATTTTGGAAACTTCAATTATTTGTGTAATTGTCTACCTTTGAAGTGACCTGAAGTTGTGAAGTACCATAAAGTACTGTAAGCAAAGTCTGTAAAGACCGCAAGTTGAAGAGTCTCTATGGTTTCTTTCTTTTCATTAGCGCACTACACATTCCAGCAACACATTTGTTCTGTAGGTGTACCTGTCTGCCTGACATTAGGCACCTGCACGCCTTACACAGTAATGCTAAAAACATGGAGATGGAGGCACAGAGAGTGTGACTCGGAAAGTGTAGTTATAAAAAAATTGAATTGTAAGCCCCCTTGTTAATTTCAAAACCTTCCAAAACTAATGAAATGATAAGCGGATACTTTTTTAAACAGGGCCATAATCTATGTATGTGCATGCAAAACTAAGCGTAAAAAAACCTTTACAATTACACAGTCATGGCTAATCCTTAATGGTAAATCCTGGAAAATTCCTTTAAAGTGGAACTGTCAGGACACCTGTAGCTGCATCTCCAAATGTGCAGTGAGCAGGCAGGGTGGTCTATTTGCCAATAGAACCATACAATGCCCAAACAGGCTTTAGGCAAGTACAATCACCTAACAATAAAGGCACCTTTGCGATCCCCGCTCCCAAACGATTATTGGTGAAGATGAAACTACGATATTTGATGTGTCCTTAAAGGGGGTTTTCCCTTTTTAATTTTATTTGACATTTTTATGCTGTGTAAATTTTTATTATTATTATTATTATTTTATAGCCCCCTTTAATTTCCCCATGGTGCTGAACATTTCAGGGGTTAATACAAACAAAAGTCAAACATTTAAGTTGACAATCTTGACTAAAAAAGGTACAGGGGAGAGAGGGCCCTCCCCGCGAAGGCTTAAAATCTACACGAAGGGGGAAAGAGACGAAGGTGGGGGCGGGACTGTTCTTTTGGGGTGAAAGTGACAGGGGTGTTATTCTGGTCATAGGCAACCTGAGGAGGTGGGTTTTCAAAATTGTTTTTAAGCTGTTGAAAGTTGGGAAAGTCTGAGGTGTTGGGGCAAAATTTTCGAGTATGGGGGGGGGCACAGAGAAATCTTGGAGACGGTTGTGGAGGAGGTACAAAGGGGGTGGAAGAAGAAGGCCCTGAGAGGAGCGGAGGTTGCGTGGGGGGAGTATCTGGAGATTAGACAGAGAGTATGGGGGGAGAGGTTAGGAGAGCCTTGGGGTCGGGGGTCGTAACTTAAAAATTAAAATGCGCGGGAAAAATGGGGAACCCAGTGTAGGGGTTGGGAGAAGGGGGAAAGGGAGAGGAAAAGCGAGGAGAGGTGGATAAGGGGGAAAACAAAGGGTTTTAGGGTGGATTGGAGGGGGCGGGGGGTGTTTTGGGGGGCCGCAGAGAAGGATTTGCAGTACCGAGGGGGGAATGACAAGGGATGGACCAGCATTTTTGTAGTGACAGGGGTTGGAAAAGAGCGGTGGAGAGTGTTTTTCAGGGGGGAGGCGGCAGGTTTAGGTAGGGTTTGGATGTGTGGTTTGAAGGACCCAAAAAAAAAAAACGATGTTATCCCAAGGCAGGACTGCGGCACCGGTGAGAGTGTAGACCATTGCTATGAAGAGGATCGGGGGGGGGATGGATTGGACGGGGAAGGATAATGAATTCGTTTTCTCTACATTAATTTTTAAAAACGGGATGAAAGAAAGGGGGATATGGATGATGGCAGTCTGGGATCCGGGGGGGGTAAGAGGGTAATATCAGGCCGGGGGTGAGATTTGGGGGTCATCAGCATACGGGGGTACTGGAAGCCCTGTGAGGTATGAGCTGAGAGGCCAAGGGTGTAAATAAGAAGAGTAGTGGGCCTAGGGCTGACCCCTGGGGGAACCAACAGAGAGAGGGGATGGGAGGGTGGTGCGAGGTGAGAGCACTAAAAGTCCCCATCAGTGAGGTTGAGGGGGATCCAAGAAAGGGGGTGATCCGTTTATGCTGAGGGGGGAGGGATTTTTTGAGGATGAGTGGTCGCCCGTGTAAAAAAGGGAGAGGGGATAGGTCTAAGAGGGAAGGATAAATAGTGACGTGAGGCTTTTGCGGTTTAAAAGGGCATTAGTGATTTGGTTAGGGCGGTTTTGTAAGTGATGGGATCGGGAAAACCCGATTGGATGGGTCAAGAAGAGAGTTGGGGACAGAGGGAGGGAAAATTGAAGGTAGACAGTTGTTTTAGGATTTTGAAAACAAATGGAAGCATGAATGGGGGATAGTTGGAAAGAGGGGGGGGGTTTAAAAGAAGGTTTTTCAGAATGGGGGTGTGGGGGGATGCTTAAAAGGTAAGGGACGATGCCAGAGGGTTTTGATAGGGGTTAAGAATGGGGAGGCTGGGGGTAAAAAGGGCTGAGGTCTGGATAGGTGGGGGGGAGTGGATCAAAAGGTTTAAGTAGTGAGGTTGGATTTGGAGAGTAGAGAGGAAGATGATGAGTGACCGTGGGGGAAGCAAGTTAGGGGGGAAGGCAAGGTGGTGGCGGGAAAAACTGTGGGGGTTTAGGGGGGCTGCGGTGGGGCTGTCCCGCATGGGTGTGGGGGGTGGGGACAGTGGTGTGTTTTCTTGATGATTTGGTCTTTGTTTAAAAAAGTGGGTAAAAAGTCATCGCTGAAAGGGGAGGGGGGGAGGAGTACCGGGAGGAGAAAAGCGAGTTATAAAAACTGTCTCAAACTGTCTTTTTAAGAATCTATGTCTTGTTGAAACCCCCTGCGTGAGTGATCATGGGTTTGGGGGAAACCAAAGGGGTGTTAAGTCAAAAAAAACCCATCTAATTGTTAGGGGCAGTTCAGTAGCATACTTCCTAAGTGTCCTTTTTTTTTAACCCTTGTCCCTCTTAGCTCTATAAATGCCCTCTTTTTCATTTGGGGGACTAGTTTGTTTTAAATAAACTGATTACCTTGCTGTAAAAATTTATCTGTTTGGGTTCCTGTGTTTTACGAAAACTTACTTAATATTTCCTTTGGATACTTTAAACCCTAAAAATGTTTGGGTGGATGTCATTGTTTTGTGTGGTTAGGGGGTGTTTTGGGTGGATATAAGTGTTTGGGGGGGTTGGGGATGTCTTGGTGTGATTCATTGTTTGGGGTGTGGTTAGAGGTGTGTCTTGGTGTGATGCATGGTTTGGGTGGGTTAGAGTTGTTTTTTTTGGTGCGATGCTGTGTTTGGGCAGATTAAGGTGTCAAATAGTCTAAAAAAAAGGGGAATTAGCAAGGAAACAAAGAGTGCTTTTAATAACAATTTTCTATTTTGCCATGGGGCAAATTTAAATCTATCAGTTCTCAATCTATAAAGCACAAAAAACAAATTATATATTTTATATATTTAATATTTAAAATATAAAATTTAAATATATATATATTATTATATAAACACTTTAACCCGTAAACACATTTTAAAAACCGATTTCTAACCCCCAATTTGTCCCTTTCTGATTTGAAGGAAAAACCCTTTTTTATTATCAAGTTGGTGGAACCCCCACCTATTTTCAGGGAAACCTATATATACAGGATTTGTAACTCCAAAAAACAATTCCAAAACACTTACTTGGGGGATATCCCCAATCATGGGGATAACAAAAGGTTTTCCTTGTGGACCCTCTGCAGCGGGAAAAACACTTTGGAAAGAGGTAGAAAAATAAAAAAATTTTAAATGTCATGTCTGACCTCCCCCCCATAAAGTAACTGGCTTATCAGGGGATAGAGGGCCCCGGTGGTCCCATGGGGGTCTGGGCTCTTTTTCTTTTATATAATATTTTAAAAAGGGAAAAATTGAGCTAGATGAAGCCGGGCCGCGGGTTTTTGAAACATGTTGGGGAGGTAGGCTTGACATTTTAATTTGTGTTTTCCCTACCTTTTTCTACTTTTGTTCCCCGCCCCCAGAGGGTCTCAAAAGGAAAACCTTATATTTTTTCTTCCCCTTTCGGGTTTTGGGATAAATCCCCAAAGATGTTTTGGTTTCCTTTTTAGAGTTGAAAATCATTGTTTTATATAGGGTTTCCCTGCTAAAAGGTGGTTTTTTCCACCAAAATTTGATAATAAAAAAGGGAGTTATTCCTTCATTTTTCAAAAAGGGAAAAATTTTTGAGAGGTTAAAAATGGGGTTTTTAAAATAGTGTGTTTGGAGGTTAAGGGGTTATACATAAAAAAAAGTTAAGTTTTGGTTTTTTTTTAAAAGCTTGAGAATGATAGAGTTTAAGTTTGCATATGGCAAATAGAAAATATAGGGTTAGAGGTGTGTCTTGTGTGATGTCATTTTTGTTTTGGCGTGGTTAGAGGGGGTTTGTTTTGATGTCATGTTTTGGCGTGGTTTTAGGGTGTTTTTGGGTGGTGTCATGTGTTTGGGCGGGGGTTTGAGGTGTGGCCCCGATGTGGGCCCCTTTTTTCAATCCTAAAAAATTGGGAGGTATGCAGTAGTAATGTAGCTGCAGTTCAATTTACAGTTGGAGCAAGTGGCCCAGAAAACAGGCTCCCCCCACTTCATTATAAAAAGCTTTGAAAGTTATCTGGGTTGGGTTGCTGTTTCTGCATTTAGAGATGGGCAAATTTCTCAAAAAATTTGGGTTCTGTCACTTCCCCGGGAATTTTTCCCCGAAAAAACCCGTTTGGGTTTCCGAATTATTTTCGGCCCCAAAATCAATTTTAAAAAAAAGCTTTTTCCAGGCTGCCAAAACCCTGCAGGGTGCTTTTTAGAAAGTTGTGCCATGTTTAAATATGCAGGGGGGACCCTTTGGTTTTGGGTCTTCTTACAATTTTTTTGTTTTATTTATGACAGGGGAAAATGACTGCCCCCCGCTCTTAGAATCGCCTTCACTAAAAAATTTCCCCCGGGGCCCAATTATGGGGGAAAAAATGCCCAAAAAAAATAAAGCGGGAAAACCTTTAGCCTGTAAAGTCATGGCAGCAAAAGTGGAAAAAAAAAAAACCCTGAGAGCTCAGGGGGGCAACATTAGTGCCGGAGTGGGGAAATTTTGACGGGGGCCCCCAAGAAAGAATGAGGTCAAAACAGTGGCACAATGACATTCGGGGAAGGGGCCCAAAAACGAAACCGGGCCGCGGGGATGGCACCAATGACACAGTGTGGAGGTCACGGGGGGGGCCAGCAGAAATGAGGTCAGGCCCAGTGGCACAATGAAAAAAATTCTGGGGGTGGCCCAAAAAGGAGTCCCCCAAAAAGAGGGGGGAAACCAAGGGACAAAGGTGGAGGGCCCCGGCGGAGCAACGAACCCAGCATAAGGTCAGACAGTGGCACAATGACACAGGGGTGGGGGAAAGGCAGAAGCCCCATCACCCAGCATGAGGTAAAGCAGTGGCCCCAATGAACAAATTCTGGGGGTGGAAAAAACGGAGTGGGCCACAGTGTGGGGGGGACGGAAGCCCCCCACGGCAGAGAATGAGGTCGGGAAAGTGGCACAAGGGACACAGTGGTGGAGGGTTAGGGACAGGGTCCAGCAGCAGCATGAGGTAAAGAGAGTGGCAAAAATGTTTTTCCCTGCAGGGTGGAAAAAATAGTTTTTGGGCCCAAAAGGGGGCGGCACAAAAAATTTGAGAGGGGAGGTAAGGCCCCGGGGGAAAAAGCGATGAGGTCACGGGGGCACAATGACTTTTGAGTGGGGGGGGTGGGGACGGAGAACAGCAATGGGGTAAAGAGAGTGGCAAAAATGACATTTGGAGGGGGCAAAACATTTCCGGGCCGCAGAGTGGAAAACAATGAAACGTGTGGATGTCCCCCGGCAACAGAAACGGCTGAAAGCAGCAGGGCCATAGAGTGGCACTTAGGACGAGTGTTGAGGGGTGGGGGGGAAATTTTCCCAGTCCGGGTTTAAAGGGGTTTGGGAGGAGGGGGAGAACTATCGCTGTTGTGGGGTTTCGGGGGGGTGGCCCCGGCATAAAAATGTGGGGGGGGCGGTTTTAGTTTGAACCGGGGAAGGGACGGCCTAAGGCTTTGGGGTGTGTGGAAACCCTTTGGCCGATCCACGCCTGATTATTTTGGGAAAAAGGTCGTCGTTAAAACATTTCCCGTGGACAAGGGGTTCCCCTTGGGGTAAGAGGGCCCCCCGCCGCACTGAACAACGTTTCTGATAAAACATAGGGCCCGGGCAGGACAGTTTTCTCCACTGCAAAACTCGGCAAGTTGCGGCCAAAAACCCAGTTTGGTTGCCCAGTAGTCCAGCGGATCTTTTAAACTGGGGGGGCCCAAGGATTTGCTGTCCAAGTGGGCCCCACAACCTTTTGGTTCAGGGAATGTCCTTGCCCTGCGCTGTTTGTTGCTGGTGACTGCCCCCCTAAATAGGGGGTGAGGGAACCCCTGTTTTTTTTAGTGATTCCAGACTTGGGTTATGCGATGGAGCGGGTTTATGCCCCCAAACCCCCCCATTTCCCCCCAGCAGCGAGGGTAGTACGTGAGCGTTGAGGAACCCCCCCGGTCAGACCTGTAGAGGAGGGACGAGGGCCGCACTAGAAAAGGGGCCCAAGGGACTCGGGGGAAATTTCCCTTATAGTTTTTGGGAGTTTGTTTCCCTCTCAATAGCGGGGGGAAAAAAGGTCCCATTTTGGCCCGGAAGCGAGGGCCCAATGGGTGGAGGGCCGGGAAGTCATCCCTTTCCCCGGATGCTAAATATTCGGCTGTCATGGGCCAGGCAAAATAAGCATGCTGCGGGGACATCTCCCACAAGGACTCCGAGGGGTTTCCCTCCCCCCCCCATTTCCACTGTATAACTCCCAGGTGTTTGGGAGAATCTGCCTGTTTTTCCTCTCTCCATCCCCTCCTCCAGCTGCCCCTGCTCCTCCTCTTTTGTCACCGGGGTGGGAAAATAAACTCATTTCCCCAGGAAAATTGCTTTGTTTCCAATTTTCCCCCCTTCCTCCCCTCCTCCATTTCAGCCCCCCAACCGGACTAATGTGGCCACGAGATGAAAGTCGCCACTCTCCACCCCCCTGCCCGGGACAGTTTTTTTCAAGCATCTGTTCCAGGAAATGAAGCGAGGGAAGGGACGTTATTCATGTATTTCCTGGCGCTGAAAAAATTTAAGGGGCCCCTCCTCAAATGGCCTAAAACAAACGGCAGGTGTCAGGGCTGAGTTTCCAAACGGGGCTGACATCCAAAGTTACACAGGGGAGTACTTCTGTCGCCCGGGTTCATCAAAAATCGTTAAGGGGCCTTTCTTGTTCATACGTGGGTCCAACATGTGCATGGGGAAATTCCAGGGGGGGGAAAACATCGCATATCGGCGGGTTGGGGTGAGGCGTTCTGCCCCCTGCAACCCCGAGGGGGTTTGTTCCGGGCTTTGTACAAATTGGATAAAGTGCATGCACAGTTTCCTGGGCTTTTTCGGATGTTCTAAAGATCGGGGGAAAGGGACTTCAGGAACCTTTTTAAAAACCCAATTGAAACAGGTGCCCCATGCAGGGGGAATGGACCTTCCCCCCTGGGTTTGCAGCGGGGGAAACCATGTTCCCCTTTGCCGTCCCAAAGGTTTTCGATTTGAGTTGGCGCGGGAAAAAAAGCCACACATCGATTTCTTGCTCCCATGACGGGGGAGCAGTTCCCCCCCTGTGTAAATTCGTTCCCCTGGGGGAAAAGCTAGGTTTTTAGAACTGCGGGGACACCGCTGTGCCCTACACATGTGGATTGAAGGAGCAGTATTGTGGGGGCTGGGGATGGTGGGGGGTGGTGGGGGGAGGAGGCGGACATTGGGGAGGGCAGCATTTTTGACAACGGGGAGGAGAAAGGGCGTCCCCCTGTCCAAGTTGTTGGTGTGCCGGGGCAGGAAAGAACATTCACCCGGGGGGCCTTTTGGGGACTTGTCTGGCCCTGACCCTTTAGTTACAGCCCCAGACTTTCGCGTGCCGTGTCCCTTGGAAAAAAAAGATAGCTAAAGGGATGCCCCCCAACTTTCTGTTTACATTTTTATGAAGTGCTGGTACTCCCTTTTTGGAAAAGAAATTACGGCTTGGAAAATCTCCATCTCGGCTCGGCACAAGCCTTTTGTTCTTGAATGGTGGGGGAGTCCCATTTGGAAAGGGAGGGATGGGGGTAAATAAAAAACACTTGGACAGGAGCCGGTCAGCTGCTGCACCTTTTTATGGTTGGACGCATTGTTGTTCTTTCCAAACGCCTTTTTGAACGGGGTTTCTGGCGCCAAAAGGGGTTGCGAGGAAACAGGAGCATCTGGAAACCCCGGGGGGAGGATGTAAAGAGAAAAAGTCCTTTGCCCGAGGGTGGTGGAGCCTTTATGGCTGAAATGGCATGCGTGCCAAAAGGCCGCTGCCCGTGCCCGCAGCGGGGGATGGAAACCCCCACATTTAGCCCGTTTTTCCCCGGCCCCCGGAGGGGACGCTGGAATTTTGTTGCGCAGGGCCCTGTTTTTGCCAAAGTTAGGGTCCCCGGCCAAAGCTTCCCTTTTGCCAAGTTTCTAATATCCCAAAATTCGGTCCTCGGGTCTTAGGGAAAGAACTGCCAAAACCCCGGAGTAGTGATTTTTCCGCCAAAAAAGCTCCCCATGAGTGGGGCTAAGCCGCCGCTTGTCCTGTGCCCCTGTGCCCCTATGTCTTTTGGGCCCGCGAAGGGGTTTTCTACCCGTGGCCCCTTGGCCCGACCCCACCCAATGCTGCTACCCTGGGTGAAACCCCGGGGGCCCCCAACCCACTTGCTGGCTGCGCCGTTTCCTGACGCCCCAAGCTAAGCCCTTTTTCTTTCCCGCGATGATGAAAAACCCTTGCTTCAACCCCGGGTCCCCAAATGCGGTAGGCCCAAATCATCTCTATTTGTGTTTCACGTAATACTGTTTCCCCAAACAACCCGGTTTTTGTAAGCGAGGGTGACCCTCACCACATGAAACCCCCCTATGCCACTCTCCCACTATTTTTTGCGCCTACTGCAAGAAGCTGGGGTTTTTGGCCCCATTTCTTCGCCCGCCCGAGCTGCTGACTGCCCCCCTAAAATTTTTTCATCCTCCCTATATTTTTTTGGCCCCTGGGGCCCCCGACCACTAGTAGATCCCTGGTGGGGGGGAAATGGAGGGACAGAGGCGGGCTGAGGACGGTGAGGGCCGCTGAACACTGCTCCCGGGCCCTGCCAACCCAAGTGTTGTGTCTGAGGTTCCCCCCGGCTCTTGGCTGGGGGTTTTCGATGTCATTTTGGGAGGAAGGGGATGACCTAGTCAACCAAAAACAAGGAACCCCTTTGGGTTTTGAAAAAAAACACCGGCCCCCTGATGACAGCCGGGGAGTTGGGGGCCTCACCCAGTGACCCCCGCTGCGAAGTCCCCCCTGTGCTGCGACCCGGGCCCTTTCAGAAATGTTTTTTGCCACTGCACTCGCCCGTTGGGAGAGCCTGCCACCTCTTTTGTCTGACATAAGTTTTTTCTAAAAATTTTTCAGGGAATGTTTTTTGGGGCTATCTGTATTGATAAATATTCACCCTGTTTTTGACTCCAAAAAGAAACCAGTAACAAGCTTTGGGGAACCCCCTTTGGGTTTAAAAATTTTCGTCCAAAATGGCAGGAAAATTTTATTTTATGTGTCGTTTACAAGCACTGTTTTGTTTTTCTAAATGTTAAAAAACCAAAAGGCTTTTAAATTTAAACCCCTTCCTTTGAAATTTGCTACAAGAAAATTTTTATATTTCGGTGTTTAAAAAGACGGTTTATTTTTTTTTCGCACGCAGCAAAAAAACGTTAAATTTTCCCCTGGATGTAAATTTTCGCAATGAATTGAGCCACCACAAACTAGTAGGGTTTTAGCGGTTTATTGGTGTATTTTTTACGCCCCACAACAAGAGATTAAATTTTTAATTAAAAAATTTTCTTGGAATTTTGGCCCCACCAAAAAAAATTATATTTGGCGTTTAAAAAGACGGTTTATTTTTGTCAGACAGCGCAAAAAACGCTTAAATTTAAACCCCTTTGGGTGTAAATTTCGCAATAGAATTGGCCCCCAAAAAATAGTAGCCTTTGTGCGTATTACAAAGGGGGTTTTTTCTACGAAACAACCCAAAAGATAAATTTTTAATTAACCCTTTTTTGTGAATTAGGGTCCAAAAAAAAAATTTTAATTTTTTTGGGTTTTGGAAAAAAAAAAGGGTTTTTTTTTTGTCCGCAACCCGAAACAAAAAAACGTTAATTAAAACCCCCGGATTTTAAATTTCCCCAAAATTTGAATTTTAGCCCCCCCAAAATAGGAGTTTGTAAACGTGTTTTTTGGGGGTTTTTTTTTTTAAACAACACAACAAGAGTTAAAAATTTTAATTTTACCCTTTTCTTGTGAATTAGGTTCCCAAAAAAATTTTATAGGGGGGTTTTAAAAAGCCCGGGTTTTTTTTTGTCAGCACACCCCGCAAAACAAAGGGTTTAAATTTCCCCCGGGGTGTAAAATTGCGCAAAAGAATTGAAACCCCACAAAAAATAGTTGTTTGTAGCGTGTTACAAAAGGGGTTTGGGGAAATTTTTTACGCCACACCCAAAAAGAGATAAAAAATTTTAAAATTTAAACCCTTTTCTTGTGAATTAGGCTACCAAAAAAAATATATTTATTTGGGTTTAAAAAAGAGGTTTTTTTTTTGTAAAACCCCCAGCAAAACAACGCTTTAAATTTTAAAACCCCGGATGTTTTTTTGCGCAATTTGAAATTTAGCCAACCCCCAAATTTGTAGCTTTGTAGCGTGTTACAAAGGGGTTTTTTTCTACGCCACACAAAAAAGAGGGTAAAATTGTAAAATTTAAAACCCTTTTCTTGTGAATTAGGTACCCCAAAAAAAAAATTTTTTTTGGCGTTGAAAAAGAGGTTTATTTTTGTCAGCCCCACCAGCAAAACCAAAAGCTTAAAAAAATTAAACCCCGGATGTAAAAAGGGCAAAAAAGAATTGAGCCCCAAAAACTAGTAGCTTTGTAGGTGTTACAATGGCCCTATTTTCTTCGCCACACAACAAAAAGATAAAAATTGTAAATTTAACCCTTTTCTTTTTTTGAATTTGGCTACCAAAAAAAAATATATATTTGGCGTTGAAAAAAGACGGTTTTTTTTTGTCAGCACAAACAAACAAAACAACGCTTAATTAAAACCCCCGGAAGTAAATTGCGCAAAAAAAGAATTTAGCCACCCAAACTAGTACTTTTGGGAGGTGTTAACAATGGCGTGTTTTCTACGAACCAAAAAAGAGATTTTAAAAAAGGGAATTAAAAACCTTTTCTTGTGAATTTTGGCTTCCAAAAAAAAAATATATATTTGGCCCTTGAAAAAAACGGTTTATTTTTGTCAAACACAGCAGCAAAAAAAACGCTTAATTAACCCCTGGGGTGTAAAATTGCGCAATAGAAATTTACCACCCCCAAAATTTGTAGCTTTGTAGCGTGTTTTCAATGGCGTTTTTTTTTCTACGCCAAAACCCAAAAAGAGATAAAATTGTTAAATTTAAATTTGCTTGTGAATTAGGACCAAAAAAAAAAATTTTATTTTTGGGTTGAAAAGACGGTTTATTTTTTTCAGACAGCAGCCCAAAAAAATGTTAATTAACCCCTGGATGTAAATTGGGCAATAGGGAAATTTAGCCACCCAAACTAGTAGTTTGTTAGCGTGTTACCCAAAGGGGTATTTTTAGGGCCCCAAAAAACAAGAGATAAAAAATTTTAATTAAACCCCCTTTCTTGTGAATTTTTGGGTACCCAAAAAAAAATATTTAATTTTTGGGGTTGAAAAAAAAAACGGTTTTTTTTGTCAGCACACCCGCAAAACAAAGCTTTTAAATTAAAAAAGGATGTTAAAATTTTCGCAAAGAATTGGGGGCAGCCAAAAAAAGAAGTGGTTTTTTGTATTTTTAAAAAAAAGGGTGTTTCTTTAAATTTTAATACAACAAAGGGAATGGCTTAGTTCCCCCTTGGATATTGAATGTATATGCAGTTTCAGTGGGGGCACACTGGATTTCAGAAACAATACCCTAAAAACAGAAAAAAGAACATTCAGAGAAAAAGTCTTGGAAAGCTGAGACAACCCCACAAAAAAACGCTGGTAAAAAACAGTTCTTTTAGAAAAAACGCTATCCCCCCCGGCCCGCACCTTCCCCGTCAAATACGTGAGAGGAGTTTTGGCTCCCCGCGGGGGCGTTTGGTTTTTTTTGCACCATAGAGAGAGGCAGAGGAAGGGGCATCCATATGGACAATCAGTGAGGGCAGGGATTGTCCAGGTTGGCAACTGGTTAAAATGTGATATGCTTTTCCCATAAACTCCTAGTGAATAGTCCCCGTTTCCCTTTTTGGGGTTTTCTAAGTATTAAGGGAAAAGTACTTTTACTGCATGGGCGGTTAATATGAAAACTGATATAAATTTTTGGGTCCTCGGGGGGGGGGGGTTAAAAATTTTTCAGTTTTTGGGTGTAATGTTTTTTTTTTAATAATGTTTTAATTTTAACATTATTAAAAAAGCGGATTAGCAGCCCAAACTGTAAAAATTTAAAACCCCCCCCTGAGGGGCCCCAAAACTTTATATCAAACTACATGAGGAAAACCTTCCAGCGCGATGTTTACCAAGGGGCCCAATTATAAAAAAAACACACACAAAAAAAATTAAAATATATTTTAAAAAGTATTAGCAGCTCAAATTGTAATACTTAACCCTGCCCCTAAGTACCCTAAAACTTGATATCAGCTACATAAGGAAACCCCCAGTGCAGTTTTGAAAAAAAGGCCCCCAATAGTAAAAAACCACAAAAAATAAAAAATTTTTATAAAAAAATGCATTAAAAGCCCAAACTGTAATATTTAACCTAGCCCCTGAGGACCCTAAAACTTTATATCAGCTAAATAAGGAACCTCCGTGCCCGATGTGAACAAAAAGGTTTTAATTTGTAAAAAAAAAAATCACACAAAATAAAACATTATTTAAAAAACGCATTAGCAGTACCTACTGTAACATTTAACCCCGCCCCCGAGGACCATAAAACTTTATATCAGCTATATAAGGAACCTCCAGCGCAGATGAGAACAAGGCCAAATAGTAAAAAAAACACAAAATAAAACATTATTAAAAAAACGCATTACCAGCCCAAACTGTATCATTTAACCCCGCCCCATAGGAACCCTTTAAACCCTTTTTTTTCAGCAACTTAAGGAACCTCCAGCGCAGATGTGAACAAGGCCTAATTGTAAAAAAAACACACAAAATAAAACTTTATTAAAAAAACGCATTAGCAGCCCAAACTGTAATATTTAACCCTGCCCCCGAGGACCCTAAAACTTTATATCACCTGCATATATAAATGTCCGTGTTGAAAAAAGCGCACCCCCCCCCCTTCACAACTTGTTTTAGGGCCCCACTTTTGCTTTCAAAAAAGGGAATTAAAATTTAAAAAAATGGGAAAAAAACCCGACTTTTAAAATTTTTTTAAAGCAAAATTTAAATTATTCTAGTGTAAAAATTACATGAAAAATAACCTAATATATCACAGAAAAAAAAAATTAAAAATTTTTTGTATAAAAATTTGGGAGAGTGAAAAGCCTCATGTATTAAGAAAAGGGAAAAATGTGCCTCATCAGAATGGGGGTTAAATGGGCCCAAGTAAAAAACTTTTTTAAAAAATTCAATAGTTCGGGAGGACCATGAAAATTTTTGGGAAATACCGGGGGTTCAAAATAACCTGGGGGCCGGGGAATTTCCTTATTCCCTAGAATCATGGGGGGGGGTTTCTTTGATAAAAAAACACCCCTGTTTTTTTTGTTATTGTATGGGCCCCCAAGGGCCCGGGGGTTGACTCGGAGGCTGGCCCTTACTCCCCAGTGCGTCATGCCCACATAGACTGATAGCTTTCAGGCCGTGTCGCTGCCCAGGCCCCACCATTTGTCAGGATGCCCGTTTACACTTTGAGGTCTTCTATTGTCAGAATTGCTTTACACTTGTACTGACACCATCTCTTTCCCTCCTGTCCATGACCTCTACACGTCTGACATACACAATGCGGAGGGGTTCCAGGGGGCAATTTAAAACCCCCCCTTGATGTGGGGGTGGGGTTTTTTATTGTTTGGGGGTTTGTGGGTTTTAAAAACCCGGAACGTCTTAATGTAACAATGCTGGGGTTTTTCATTTTTTCCCAACAGGTTTAATAAAAAAGGGACCGGGGAGCCAGGGAAACCCCCAAAAACCCAATGAAAGGGTTTAGTGGAGGCCAAGTCATTTGCATTGCCCAATATGTTTTGTCAAGAGTACAGAGGAAATATTTGTACAGAAAATATACATCCTGCTGAATACTCACTCTACCTAATTTTTACATTCTATATTCTTGAAACATAAAAGGGCCCCGGAAATTAAAAGAAGTTGTATTCTTGTACATAGGGGCAGTATTAAAGTAGTTGTTTTTTTGTACATGGGGGACAGTATTATAGTAGTTATATTTCTTGTACATGGGGGTTTATTTATTATAGTATTTATTTTTCTTTTTACATAGGAGGCATTATTATAGTAGTTATATTTTGGGTACATGGAGCAGTTTTAATTAATTATATTCTTGTACATAGGGACCCAGTTTTATAGTAGTTGTATTCTTTTTTAAACCATGGGGAAACAGTTTTTATAGTAAAAAAAATTTTGTACTTTAGGGAGAAAATTATAGCGTTATATTCTTTTTACATGGGGGGTTTGTTTTAAAAGTAGTTTATTCTTTTTCATAGGGGCGTAAAAAAGTAAGTTATTTTCTTGTACATAGGGGCAAAAATTTTTGTAGTTATATTTTTTTTAATAGGGGGCGATTTTTTGTAGCTAAAATTTTTGAACTTTGGGGGGGGCCAGTATTATAGTATATATTTTTGTACATAGGAGGCTTTTTTTAAGAAATTTTTTTTCCCTTGAAACATAGGAGGGCATTTAATTATAGTATTAAATTCTTGAAATTTAAGGGCAGAATTATAGAAAGTTTATATTCTTGTACATAAGGGGTTTTAATTAAAAATGGAAGTTAAAAATTCTTGCCCCTGGGGGGCAGTATTATAGTAGCTATTTTCTTGTAAATAGAAGGCAGTATTATAGTAGTAGTTTTCTTGTACATAGGGGACAGATTATTTTAAATTAAATTCTTGTACATAGGGACAGTATTATACCCCAGTTAAATTTTGTACAAAAGAGGGTATTTATTATATTTGTTGTATTCTTGACATAGGGGCATTTATTAAAAGTATTTAATTTTCTTTTTCATAGGGGAGTATTTTTTAGTATTTAAATTTTTTTTTAAACATGGGGGGCTTTATTTTGGGAAGCTTATTTTTAAACTTTGGGGGGCAGTTTTTATAGAAAGTATATTTTGAAACCATGGGAGGTTTTTTTAAAAGCAGTTTTTTTCGTACTTAGGGGGGCAGTATTATAGTATTTAAAAATTCTTGTAAAAAAAGGGCAGAAAATTTTGTAGTTATTTTCCCTTTTTAACAAAAGGGGTAGTATTATAGTGTTAAATTCTTGAAAAGGGGACGGGTTTTTAAATAGTAGTATATTCTTGTCATAAAAGGGTGTTTTTTGATTTATTTTCCCTTTGTCATAGGGGGCAGTTTTATAGTACTTTTTTTTCTTTTTACATAGGGGCAGTATTTTAGTAGTTATATTTTTGTAAAAAGGGGGCAGTATTATTTATTTATTTTATTGTACTTTGGGGAAGTTTTTATAGTGTTAAAATTTTGTACATAGGACCCCAGTTTTAAAAGTATTTAAAACCCGGGTACATAGGAGCCCGAAATTATGTAGTTATATTCTTAAAAATGGGGCAGTATTATAGAGATATTTTCTTGAAACATAGGGGGTTTTTTTTAGAGTAGTTATATTTTTGTAAAATAGGGGGCGGGTTATTTTTAGTATTATATTCTTTTTACATTGGGGCGTTTTATAGTAGTTATATTTCCGGGTACATGGGGGGCCCAAATATTATAGTAGTTATATTCTTGTACAAAGGGGCATTATTCTTTTTTTGTTTATATTCTTGTAAAAATAGGGGGGCATTTTTAATAGTATTTTATTTTCCCTTTTTTCCTTTGGGGAAAGTATTTAGTAGTTAAAATTCGGTACAAGGGGAAAGAAATTATAGTAGTTTATTCTTGAAACATGGGGGCATTTTTAAAATTTTTGTTATATTCTTGACATAGGAGGAAAGAAATTATAGTAGTTATATTCTTGTACATGGGGGGCGGGTTTTAAATTGTAGTTAATTCTTTGTACATAGGGGGGCGTTTTTTAGTTTTTTCAAAATTTTTTCTTCACATAGGAGGAAGTATTATAGTAGTTATATTTTTTGTACATGGGGGGCCCAGTATTATATAGTTATATTTTTTGAAACTTGGGGGGCATTATTTTAGTAGTTATATTTTTGGGCCACATAGGAGGCATTTTTAAAAGTTTTTTATTTTCCCCTTGTACATAGGGGAAAAGTATTATGGGAGTTTTTATTCTTGGTACTTTGGGGGCAGTTTTAAATAGTATTTATTTATTTCATTTTCATGGGGGACAGTTTTTAAAAAGTTATTTATTCTTGTACATGGGGGCAGAAATTATAGTAAAAAATTTTTCTTGTACATAGAACTCCCTTTTTCTACCACATGGTAGATTGCGGCATAATTTATTTTATTGTTGACAACACTGATTAGAATTTGTAATTGTTTTTTTCCTGACTGTGTTTGAGCAATCTACTTGAGACACTGCAGTAATTCTCAGTTTTTTTCCATGATTTTTTTAAAATTCAGTGTTATGGGTTTTTTTTGCAAAAAACCCTTTTCTATTTAATGAACGAACAAACTGAATAATCAATTTGCATTGGGTTTAAATATAATTTTAAAATCTGAATTTTAATAAATAAAAAATGGTATTTTTTCAGCAGTGCGCTTTTTAAAAAAATTTCTAAAAAAAAGTTTGTCCCCCAAAACTGATTGGTGATATTTGAGAATTCCTTATACACAAGTGATAAACAATATGGGATTAATATTACTCACTATATTTTTTAACTTTTTATTACTTTTTAAAAATGTTCTAAACCCAAATTTTGGGAAAGGGTTAAAAAATTTCTAGGTGGAAAGTTTATGAGGGCAAAAAATCTACTCCTTTCAAAGCCAAAGAGGTCTAGCAAAAACCCAAACTTCATTTGGGGTTAAACTATAAAAAACTAGCCCAAAAATTTAAACTCTGCATTTACAATGTTTGTTTTCAAGTGGACTTAAAAAAAAAGTATTTTAAAAGGGTTTAAAACTTTTGTATGGGGAAAACCCACACTCCCCAAATACTTTCCCCCAGCCATTTTTTTGATCTGCAGCATATGTGTTTCCCGGGAAGACCCAAACCAAATTTAAAATTATAAACATTTTCCCTTTTTAAACCCTCTGTATTAGGGGAGGTGAAATGCGTATTGGGGTTATAGCGCCTCTCTCAGTATAGTGCAGTACTACTTTGTCCTTTTAATGCTCTTACAAAAAATTTGTGAGGTGCATGCGTGATTGGCAGTTTTATAAGGGGCCCTCTACAAGTACATTTTCATTCTACATGATTCTTTTAAACTGCTCTTGCATGTTTTAGGGGAGGTAATCAGGTAGGGCATTCTAGTAGGGGCCTCCTAACAATACAGTGGGGGGGTTATACATGTCCTGAAACTGCTCAAACAGGAAATTGTGAGGGGGAAACCCAGTGATTTGGGGGGTCTATAGCACCTTTTACTCCCGGGTGCGGTCCCAAATGCCTGTACTCCCTCTTACTGTATTAGTGAATAACATGCAGGATTGGGGTCTATGGGAAACCCCTTTTCTCTACTGAAACGGGTTTGCATTTTCTACATGTCATTTACTGCTCAAAATTTAAATTATTTGAGGTGAATGCAGTGTTTTGGGGGTTCTATAGCCCCTTCCTTCAGTACAGTGCAGTACTAAAATGTCCTGTACTGCTCTTACATGTATTAGTGAGGTGCATGCAGTGATTGGCGGTCTATAGAGCCTCTCTACAGTACAGTGTGGTACTACTTGTCCTGTACTGCTCTTACATGTATTAGTAAGGTGCATGCAGTGACTGGTGGTCTATAGCGCCTTTCTACAGTACAGTGCGGTACTACATGTCCTGTACTGCTCTTACATGTATTAGTGAGGTGCATGCAGTGATTGGCGGTCTATAGAGTCTCTGTACATTACAGTGCGAAACTACATGTCCTGTACTGTTTATACATGTATTAGTGAGGTGCATGTAGTGATTGGCGGTCTATAGCACCTCTCTACAGTACAGTGCGGTACTACATGTCCTGTACTGCTCTTACATGTATTAGTGAGGTGCATGCAGTGATTGGTGGTCTATAGCGCCTCTCTACAGTACAGTGCGGTACTACATGTCCTGTACTGCTATTACATGTATTAGTGAGGTGCATGCAGTGATTGGTGGTCTATAGCGCCTCTCTACAGTACAGTGCGGTACTACATGTCCTGTACTGCTCTTACATGTAGTAGTGAGGTGCTTGCAGTGATGGGTGGTCTATAGCATCTCTCTACAGTACAGTGCGGTACTACTTGTCCTGTACTGCTCTAACATGTATTAGTGAGGTGCATGCAGTGATTTGCGAGGTGAGGGCCCCATTTTCTTTTTTTGGTAAATTCTGTATAAAGTACATGACCCAAAAAAAACCTCCTGTCCTCATCATAGAAAGTGATTTCCAGCTTCCAGCAGCTCTTTTTGATGTTATGTAGAAGGATGTGCTCCATCTGGATTATCATCTGCTTTATTTTCTTTAATCTCTATTTTGCATTATGTTAGTGACAATTTAAGGCTTCAGATCCAATTTCCAGTTTTCCTTAGAGTTATGGTCTCAATATACATTGGTCGTCCTGGAACCAATTATTATTGTATATTGAGGGACCTCTGTACTGTAATACTGTATAGAATTGTTATTCTCCCACTATATGATGCTATTATTCAAAAAGTGTGTGAAACTTATTTCTATACCACATAGTGCTTTTATTTGAAAAACATTTGTTACTATCATTGTACATATAGCACTAATATTTGTACATCATATGCCACTATTCGCACACTATTTGGCGTTGTTACACATTTGTATTACACTGTATCGCTCTGCTCTGCACTGAAGAGGGGCAAAAATCCCGAAATAGCGTTGTCTGCAGATGAGAGATTCTGGCTTGGCTAAAATCCTGTTTGCTTTCTCAAGATTCGGTGGGTCAAAAGCAAATTGAGGATTTGTTACATCCAACAGAGGGCGCTGTGGGCGTCTCAGCCCCTTTCCCATAATGCCTTGTGATATGCAGATGCTAAGTAGTGGGCCAAAAAGGCAATACAAACTCTACAAGCCGTTCGTTCGGTGCTCTCCTTAAGGAGAGATCTTCCCTTCCTGAGCTACCCGATGCCTCCCACACAGCCAGCCAGTATCTTCTCTACTCTGCACTGAAGAGGGACAAAAATCCCGACACAGCGTTGTCTGCAGATGAGAGATACTGGCTTGGCTAAACTCCTTTTTGCTTTCTCAAGACTCGGTGGGTCAAAAGCAAATTGAGGATTTCTTACATCCAACAGAGGGCGCTGTGAGCGTCTCAGCCCCTTTCCCATAATGCCTTGTGAGATACTGTGTTATATATACATATAATCTCCAACACAAAAATTATAGCAGTTCCAGAAGGCATTAAACGCATAGAGACATTGAATTCATGGAACATTTTGTCATTGCCGCTAATTTTTTCTACATTTATACAGAGGGTGTTTTTAGTGCATATTTTGATCAAGTTGTGTACATCCGCCTAAAACATCAAGGTAACTTCATCAATGGGTCTCTAACTCTGGATTTTCCTCTATGTGTGGCCAGAGCCACTATACATTCAAGGCAATAGGTTCCATTCACAGTGATTATAAAGACCTCAGGTAGATGGTAGGGAGCCCCAAATGCACAACACAAAAAATGTAACAATTAGTCAGCACATCTATTTTTTGTCTTTTCTCGTATATCTACACTATGACCAGGGCCATCTTTCCCATTGGGCACGGTAGGCACCTGCCCGGGGGCCCCACAGACACAGGGGGCCCGTCCGGGCGGCTGCCTGCCCTGCCCAGTGAATGAATACAGCCAGCATTACTGAGCTTCCCCTGCATGTCTGTGGCCTGGCACCAAGGTCCCTGCCTGCACTTCACTGATTACAGGGCGAAGTGCCTTCCTATTCAGCCTGCTCCGGCTGTGTCGGGTCAAGGAGCAGGGGGAGGGGACCACTCACAGTACAGGCCGGAGAGGAGATAAGCATCGCTCACAGCAGGCAGTCAGGGCTGTCCGTCCTTCCGTTGGTGCTGTGCCCCCTCCTGTGTGTGCGCTTTCCTGTGCAGCAACTGCTGATATTATCACCACAAGATTACAAGCAAATCTTCGTGCCCCGATTTCCCCTCCCCCCGAGTGTACAGGTTGGACTCCGTGCGTCTGTTTGAGTGTGTGCATATTTGTATGTAAATGTGTGTGTGTAGATGAACGTACGGCTGTATTTTGTATGGCTGTGTAAAATGCACATTTTGGGCAACATGCATGAAATTTGGCGTGCGAATGCAAAATTTCATGCGCCTAAAAATAGGCTAGAATGCACCCGACGTATGAACCTGCTAAACAGTGAGTCATAAATCAGGCGCATTCTAGCGCTCGGACGAAATTTATGTCTCAGGTAAAGCACTATGAAAGTGATGTAACTGTTCCAGCTCTAATTAGCCTAGAAATGCCGTACTGAAGCTTTGTACGGTTCTAGTGCTCCCCTCCTCCCGCACGCCCCCCGAGATCAGGCGCATGACAAAGAGCCACAGGCACGATGTAATGTACCCCGGAGTGACATGCAGGAGATTTAAAAATGTATGAATGGTGCTGTGCCTGATATCGGGCTGTAAAGACACCAGATATCTGGTGCAGCCCAATTCACACATGTCGCCCTTTATGCACCAAGGGCGACATGTATGAATGGGGCTGTGCCTGAAGTCTGGCGCAGCCCTGTTCGCTCTATTTTTAAACCTGTATCAGGCCCATTAAAAAGCACCCGCGGCTGATTTTGGAGGTGCGCTGTAGGCGTCTCACTACAACCGTACGAAGCTAAACATATATAGCTTCAGTGCGGCAAATCCAGGCGCATTACTGCTGGAACAGGGAGAGACCTTTACAAGGGCTTTACCTGAGCCAGAAGTGTCGCTTTGTAGCTAGAAAGTGCTAAATCTATGACCCGCAGTAGAACAGGTTCAGAGATTCAGACGCATTCCATGCTACAAATGCATGCAAAAAAAAAATCATATATGTCACCCTAAATACACATCAAAAAGGTACCTACCCTGTGCCGTTGTTTTCAACTTGAATACATGCCACAGTTCATATCGTGACCTGTGGTACATATTCCCATTGAAAACAATGGGACAATATGGTGCATGTGCTTACAGGCACAAATTTCAAATCAATGTTGAGTAAAAAAAAAAAAGTTAGGGTATGTTCACACAACATATTTGCAGGGCATACTTTGGGGCGTAATTGCACTGCAATGCGCCCGAAGTACACCCTGCAAATACAGTAATATCATAGCAATCACCAAGGGCCACATGAAAACGGTCTAAATCTAAAGGTTTCTTTGTTGTTCATCACAACTACTCAGAGTTCCCCTTTAATTTTTCCAGAGCACTATATCAAATGGGAGCTCTGATTGGTTGTTATGAGCAACAAAGGGAGTTTTAGATCAATACAGTTTTCAGTGGCCCCTAGTGCTGCTCTGATTTCACAGCATATTCCCTGGTGCTTACTGTGGGAAAGTTAAGTTGAATGCGGGCCTGGCTGGAGCGTTGTGCGAAGTAAGTGCTGGCCAGTGCGTACTTTCAACAGCAGGCGTACAGGGCCATGTAACTGTGGGTGACGCTATACGCTGTGTGACCTCGGTCTGTTAATTATTTACATGTTTTACTAACAGGGTCCGCGCCAGAACAGCTCTGTTTCCTCGTCAGCAATTCTGTGATTGTAAGCAGAATTCCGACAGGGAAATGATGCTGGATGTTCCTGTGGATGGTTGTGTTGGGGGGGGGGGGGGGGAGGGGGTCCAGTGCACAGCCCTGACCGGGGGCCCATAATGCAGTTAAGACTGCCCTGCCTATGACAGTATTATTTGCTTGCTGTTTGGCACAATTACTCACATACATTCATGGCACTACTACATAGTATATGGAAGTAGTATAACGGGTTCAAGATTTGCACCACAGTATGCAAATCTCCTGGAAGGAGCATATCTATCCACATGCACCACCAAACCTAGGATTTACCTTTGTTATATCGATGATATCCTTGTCATCTGGACTGCAGGTGAGGAGGCCCTACTTAAATTCCATGATGACTTCAATGACTTTCACCCACCATCAACCTTAAACGTAGCTATTCTGATAGTGAAATCCACTTTCTGGATCCCACAATACACATCAAAGACCACCGCCTTCTCACCTCTATATACCACAAACAGAACGGCCTACCTGAGAATGACAGCTTCCACTCCAAACAGACAGAACAATCTATTATATACAGTCAGGCTATACCATAGCAAGCACCTCCTGGATCGTAGAACTGAATTCCTCTGACTGGGATACAAAGCAAAAGTGACGGACAACCAGATAAGCAAAGCGGAAGCCATCAACAGGGACAGTCTGCTCACATACAAACCACATTTTTTACAATAGGACCTGTAGTATAGCTGTATTTCACAGCACCATGACCCAAAAAATTATAAAAATGACCTCTCGGCCACTGTTAACAATTGTGAGGAAGAAATGCCACTTAGAAACCACATTTCTGTTCCAAAGGACCTTGATTATAACTGTATCTCACAGCACCATCACCCCAAAACCATTGACAGTGCTTAAAATTTTCATGAAGAAGTGAGTAAATGGAATACGTTTTTTTCGTGAAACCGTGTACAATTGGTGTCTTTTACAGTCCCCTAACCGCAAAACCAGCAAAATGACTTTTTGGGCACTCAGAATAAAAATTGCAGTAAGAAATTATCATTTAAAAAAAAAAACATTTTTCAAGAGGACCATTTCTTTTGGAAGAGGAATGTGAAGTAGACCGACAACTAAACGGTGACCTTGGCAATTGGGGCCACAACATCATCAGAGATCCATGCCTGATTCATCTTGATGAAAGTCAACGATCCAATTATCTGTGGAAAGCCGGATGCGTTTGTCAGTAATGACTCCTCCAGCTGTGTCGAAGGTCCGCTCAGAATATGGACGCTGGCTGCTGGGCAGGACAATCACCTCTATGAAGTGGCGAGCGAGCATCTGGGCCATTCATCCATTTTGGATACCCAGAAGTCGATTGGGTCCGGAACACATACAAAAAACATCAGTGTTGAGACGCAGATAGTCGTGCACCTTGATCTTAAGCTGGTCTCTGTGTGTTGGTTGTGTGCCCTGCATTACATGCGTTGGTGAGGTGGTAAATAAAGATTGCCAGAGGTCACCCATTAGGCTTCTGCCACCTTGCCTGCTGCTGCCGCTACGGCTACTTGGCACTGCTGTCACGTTGCTGACGTTGTTCCACCATGACATTAGAAGAACGTTAAGCAGACACAACAGATGTCTCCATTTGATCAATGAGCACGGTCTCAAATTCCTGCATTTTACTCTCAATTAGACTGGCAGCTGTATGGCGTGCAGGTCAAACTGGTGGAAGGAGAAGGGGTAGGCTGTGTCTCTGGTGGTGCTGGTGGTACTCAAGCGATGGTATGTGGTACTTGGGCTGATCCTTGCTCATGCCGCTGAGAGACTTGGGCAACAGAGGAACGCTTGGTCTTGGAAGTGGTGGAGGAGGAGGAGGAGACAGAGAGTGTCACAGTGGTTGGAAGCCCAGGACCTGTGTGGTCTTTTTTCTCCAAGTGACTCCTCTTGCTTTAGATGCATGTGCCTATTCATGTTCATTTTGGTTAAACACTTTAGATTCTTCCCTCTACTGGTGCATTGATGGCAAATCTGGCATATGACATCGTTCAGCGAATCTGAGGCTTGATCTAAAAAGGTGCAGGCTCACAGGTCCTGGACCTTTTCAACGGCGATAAGCAAGGAGCTGTGTTTCCGCTGCCACCACTGATCATGGCTGGCGGAATAATCTCAGCGGACTTGTGCGACCGCCCTCTCCCTTTTTGAGGCGGGACCCGTACTGACACTACCCCATCGTCTTCCTCCTCATCCACTGATGAACCGCTGGCAAGCAAACTCTGCTGAAAAGAGCACGTTGGATCCGCAATGTAATCCTCATCATCACAGGTGACTTCCTCGTCCTGACATTCTACATCCTGGAGCTGCGGGCTACAAGCCACAGGCTCTGCAAGGCGTTGCCGACTGCTTGGGATTTGTGCCGACTGACCAGCTTCCTTCTTCTCTTCTGATGGCATCAGCGATTGGGCTTGAGAGCAGACAAAATCATCCTCTTTGGCCTCTGGATCTTTTAACATGCCTTCTGACCTCAACCGCATTGTGTCATCAAAGAGGTCTTCAGAGCATGGATTATCCACAGTGGTGGGTACACGAGTTGACATTTGGGCTGCCTTCGCTTCATGTTGGACGGATGCTGACGAGAAGGACGAGGAGGTAAGACTGCTGGATGCAGGTTGCATTAACCACTGAAGAACAGATTGGCGACGCTGTTCGTTACTGAGATTCACAGGGCACCCACCCATCAATGACAGGCCTGACGGTCCTGCAACCGACGATCCGCTGGCATGCGTGTTGTCGCCAGCACTGGAAGGAGCACCTTCTCTCGTACCTCTACCTCCATGTCCTACACCCCTCTTTGCTCGCTTACCATCTGCATTTCGCTCTATGTTCAGAAAGATAAATATTTAAAAGGTATGGAAGAGTTTTTCACAGTCTCTTATTGAGAAACTGTACTGCAAAGACGGCAAATCACAGGTATTCTTAAATCCCTCTAATTTCCAACAGCCAACTAGGATTAGAAATGGAATTGTTTCTATCAAATATCTGTGAAATGCAGTCTGGTGGAAGAACCGTAACACCAAATCAAGAGTCTTCTTACTTCAGTCCCTGAGATTTACAACTGCCCTTCACTGCGCCAAACAAAAATATTTCACCTCCCTCATCTCAACACTACACAACAACCCAAAACACCTGTTTGACACCATGCACTCCCTACTCAGGCCTAAAGCTCAGGCCCCGCCACTGACCTCTGTGCTGAAGACCTGGCCACTCACTTCAAAGACAAAATTGACAGTATCCAGAAAAACATCACATTACAATCCCCAAATAATACCCATCCTGTCCCTCCCCGCACGTCCTCTAATCTGCTCTCAGCCCTTGACCCGACGTCAGAAGAAGAAGTTTCCAGGCTTCTCCTGTCTGCTCGCCCCACCCCCCCATTCCCCATTCCCTCCCCCCGTGTCCAGTCCATTGCTCCAGCTGTCCTCGATCACCTCACTACAATCTGGAACCTCTCTCTCTCTCCATTGGTATCTTTCAATCCTCCTTTAAACACTCTGTTATAAATCCCTTACTTAAAAAGCACACTCTGGACCCGTCCTGTTCTGATAACTACCGACCAGTCTCTAACCTGCCCTTCATCTCTAAACTCCTGGAACGCTTGGTCTACTCTCGCCTAATCCGCTATCTCTCTGCTAACTCTCTTCTTGACCTGCTGCAATCAGGTTTCCGCTCTTTACACTCCACAGAAACTGCTCTAGTTAAAGTTTCAAATGATCTCCTGACAGCAAAATCTCAGGGTAACAACTCATTGCTGCTTCTTCTGGATCTCTCTGCAGCGTTTGACACTGTTGATCACCACCTCCTCCTCAACATGCTCAGCGCCATCAGTATCCAGGACACCGCTCTCTCTTGGTTCTCTTCCTACCTCTCTGACCGCTACTTCAGTGTCTCATTTTCCGGTTCTACCTCCTCTCCTCTTCCTCTCACAGTGGAAACAACTCAAACTCTCATTGCGGCTCTTATTCTTTCTCGTCTTGACTACTGTAACTCCCTACTTGTTGGTCTTCCTCTCTGTAAACTCTCCCCTCTCCAATCTGTCCTGAATGCAGCAGCCAGGCTTGACTTTCTTTCCAGCCGCTATACTGATGCCTCTACCCTGTGTCAGTCTCTGCACTGGCTGCCTATTCAGTACAGAATACAACATAAACTCATCACTCTCACCAATAAGGCTCTCCACAGTGCTGCTCCCCTCTACATCTCCTCCCTCATCTCTGTCTACCACCCTACCTGCTCTCCCCACAGCACTGCATCCCATACATCTCCTCCCTCATCTCTGTCTACCACCCTACCCACTCTCTCCACTCTGCTACTGATCTAATCTGAACTCATCTGAACCTCCCATGCCCGTCCCCTACCCACTCTCTCCACTCTGCTACTGATCTAATCTGAACTCATCTGAACCTCCCATGCCCGTCTTCAAAATTTCGCACGTATTGCACCAGTTCTCTGGAACATGTTACCCCATGTGATCAGGCACACTCACAACCCTCACAGTTTTAACTGCGCTCTGAAAACTCATCTTCTTAGACAAGCCTATCAAGATCCCTAATTGTTAACCCCCCAAATTCTGTCACACATTCGTCACTTCCTGCACTTTGGCACCCACAGGCACTTATCTGTATATAGATGTATGGTTGGGATGGCAGGTTCATCCACTTTTTATGTATACTACCCCATATTTATGTAACATGGCTGGTCCATTGTAAACCAAGCACTTGTCACCCTTTGTTTCACACATACACCCTAATAGATTGTAAGCTCTTGCGAGCAGGGCCCTCACACCTCATGTCTCATTTGTCAGTAGCTTTTTTATAATGTAATGTCTGGTTTGTCTGTGCTTATTCCCTCTATATTGTAAAGTGCTGCGGAATATGTTGGCACTATATAAATAAATTTTATTATTATTATTATATGGATTACATATGGCGGTTTTACAATGCTGACAACAGGCACCAGTTACAATAAAATATCTATAACCCAATTTGCGTACAAGGGGGCTATTTGCGACAAAATGGGACGCACAGACACCAATTGAACTGCAAAAACTAAAGGGACAATTTCACCTCAGTTGGGAGGTCTGCTGGCAAAAAATGGTAAAAAAACATTGCTATTTCAATGCGAGTTCAGGACAGGCTGGGCTGCACATACTTCCCCCCTCCGGTCCGACCCCCGCCCCGCAGCTTCACACAGCACTAGATGTCTTACAGGTCTCTCTCTAACTAAATAAAAACTAACTTTCTCTATTATAACTATATCCTAAGCTTCACAACTACAATGATGGTTTTCTGTATAAAATAAGACTGCCTCTCTGAGCTGTGACAACAGCTATTGGGACAGGCAGCGAGACGTGTTGCTCTGTAGTGAGATAAGTGAAGGAATGAGGCTGATCAGGAAATGAAGTCGCATACATAAAATGAGGTCATGTGATTTTTGCAGCCAATGAGATCCATACACCGCCCAATCATGACGTCGTACACCCAGCTCACCCTGCTCTATGCTCTTCGCTGATTGGCTGGCCGCCAAAATTACAGGAAGCGCTGAAAAAGGCGCGATTGTAAACGTGATAACGATTATTGTAAAGATATTCAAGTAAACTATCGCATCATTGCGAAACACCGATAAATGTAAAAAACGTGCCAATTTAAACTTTAGTCGATAGTATCACTCATCCCTAGTCCTCACCTCCTATCAAGTTGTGCAGGTTTACTATAGGAGGGGCAGAGGTAGCAGTCACTATGGGCCCTTGGAGCCTTTGGAGGCCCAGGGGTCCCCTCTCCCACATAAAAAGACATAAGTATTAAAATTAAACATAGTATTTGCGGGCCGTTTTATAGATTTTGCATTGGGACCCCAGAGCCTTACACCTCTGGGCATAACATCTGTAAAGTACAAGGGTATTTTGGGAGGAATTATGCTTAAAATTAGGCCGAGGTCAGACACATTTTCAGCTTTTATATGTATACTGTATGGCTTACTTTAAATGTATACTTTATACATATATTGTTAAGCTACTTTGATTTGTGTAAAGGAGGGGAACTATGTGTAATGTAGTCCACTGAGTGACATCAGATTTTTTAATCAGCATCGTGTAGGCAGGAAAAGCATTTATTCTGAGAAATAGGCATAGTGTAGTTGTTCTAGTTGTCATAGGGAATTGATTGGCGTGCCCTCCATGGTCGGAAGTGACCACCACATGGGCATTGGTCTATGTGAGTACAGAGATATTTTCATCTATTGTGTATTGTCATCAGCATATCAAAAGTTCTTGATGTTTCTTCCACTAACACTTGATCATCTCTATCTAGTCCTGAATAGGCCCCATTGAAACACATGAAAAAAAATCAAACACTAAGAAAGTAAATTGGTCAAAATGGCATTGGGCATTGGAAGCCAAACAATAGCCATGAAAGATGACGGCCAACGAGTGTAATAAAAGAGGCTGAAAACGGAAACAACCATAGAAAACTAACATAGTTTCCTGAGAGATCAGAGAGATCATAAAGAAATTTCCTCCATGAGCGGGAGCTAAAGATATCAATGGGCACCGTCATAAGAAACTGATGAAGAAAAGGTCATGCAGAGGTGGAAGGAACACACAGAAGACGTCTACAGAAGAACCATCAATAATCAAGACCCTGAGGAGACTTTACTGCTGTCAGAGTCGTCGAGAAATTCTTGCTAAAAAGGAAAAACAATCTAAGCAAGTCTACAGTATCATAAAACAGAAAAGGCGATGAGAGCAGAACAAATATGTAGATTAAATTGTGGTAAAATGTCTGGAAACATTCCCAGAGATCCTCATGGTGGAAGACATCTCATCTATAGGGCAGCACAAATAAATTTAGACCTTAGAAAAGACCACAAAATAAATTCAGAATCTATAGACCACACCCCAAAATAAATTCAGACCCCAGAATTTCAGAACTCAGACGATACTCCTTAATAAATTTAGACCCCAGACCATATCAGCAAATAAATTCAGACTCCAGAACACACCTCTAAATACATTTAAACCCCAGAACACCGCAGGAAATAAATTCAAAGCCCAGAACACATCCATAAATACATTTTGACCCCAGATCCCAAAAAATAAATTAATACCCCAGGTCATACCCCTAATAAACTCAGACCCCAGAATACACAAGAAAATAAATTCAGACTCCAGACCTCACCTCTAAATTAATGTAGACCCCAGATTACAGCCCATAGTAAATTCAAGTTTACTTGAATACATTTAGATCCCAGACCACAAAAGGAAATAAATTCAGACCACAGACCACACCTTTTATTAAATGTAGACCACAGGCAACACCTCTTAATAAATTTAAACCCCAGACCACACCAATACATAAATTCAGACTCCATAGACTAAGGCTGGGCAATTAATTTTCCCATGGGGCCACATGAGAGATTGGAGTGGTTTTAGAGGTTGCTATTTAACTATTTAACTCAGTTCTACCCAATACCTATATACTATAGACCCCAAAGTTGATTGCTGAACCCTTATCAATCGACTTGAGGCTTTACCAACCAACTTAATGACTGTTAACGACTTCACAACATAGTAAGTTATAAGTCCCCCAGCATAGGTAATAGGATCCCCCAGTAAGTTAATTGTCCCCCTGTGTAAGTAATAGGGTCCTCCAGTAAGTTATATGTCCCCAGGTTATATGTCCCCAGCATGTATATAGGCAGGTTATAGGTCCCCCAATGGGAATATAGGTAGATTATAGGTCCCCCAGTAGGTATATAGGCAGGTTATGGGTCCCCCAGTGGGTGTATAGGTAAGTTGTATGTCCATCAGTTGGTTTATAGGCAGGTTATAGGTCTCCCAACAGGTATATAGGTAGGTTATAGGTCCCCCAGTTGGTATATAGGTAGGTCATAGGTCCCCCAGTGGGTGTATAGGTAGGTTATATGTCCCCCAGCAGGTATATAGGTAGGTTATATGTCCATCAGTTGGTATATAGGCAGGTTATAGGTCCCCCAGCAGGTATATAGGCAGGTTATAGGTCCCCCAGCAGGTATATAGGCAGGTTATAGGTGTCCCAGCAGGTATATAGGTAGGTTATATGTCCCACAGCCGGTATATAGGTACATTATAAGTCCCCCAGCAGGTATATAGGTAGGTTATATGTCCCACAGAAGGTATATAGGCAGGTTATATGTCCCACAGCAGGTATATAGGTACATTATAAGTCCCCCAGCAGGTATATAGGTAGGTTATATGTCCCCCAGCAGGTATATAGGCAGGTTATATGTCCCACAGCAGGTATATAGGTAGGTTATATGTCCCACAACAGGTATATAGGTAGGTTATAGGTCCCCCAGCAGGTATATAGTTGTCACCGGAGTACTTTGCGGAGTGGAGAGTCTTCACTCTCTGCTCCGCAGAAGCCTGCAGCTGTATATGCGTCCAGAAGATGCACATACAGTTAATTCCCCGGCGCTGCCGCCATCGACGATCGCTAGGGTCCCAAGCCAGTAGCTTAGCGACCGGTATTGACTTGGGACCTTAACGGTCATTGGCGGCGGTGCCAGGAATTACTGAGTTGCGTGTGATGTTGGGAAATCTCACGCAGGCCGGTCAAAGCTAGTTAGAGGGTCGGATACGGCCCGTGAGCCATATATTGTCCAGGTTTGCCATAGACCACATACCAAAATAAATTCAGCCCCCATAGACCACACCCTTAAATAAATTTAAACCCTAGACCACACTGAAAATTCCAATCATGCTACTTAATAAATTTAGACCCAAGACTAGACTCCAAAATAAAAATAAAAAAAAGCCCACACATCATTTTGCAATTTGTATAGACGCTAGAGGTATTAGAGTTAGGGACCAACCTGATAAGGCTACTGTGACTCGGTAGGTGGGAATTCAAAACTTGATCAAACTGTGCACTAAACGCCTTTATTTTTTGCATGTATAAAGCATAGCAGTAATGCATTTTAAGTGTTCTGCTAGTTTAATGTTTGTATGGGCTTTAGTGCTGGCTATGTGCTGCCCTACTTGGTTACCCAAAATAAAGTTAGACCTCAGACCACACCAGGAAATAAATTCAGACCCCAGGACAAACCCATTAATATATTTTGACCCCAGACCAGACACCAAAACAAATTCAGACCTCAGGTCATATCCTTTTTAAGCCCCCGACCGTACCAGAAAATACCCCAGACAAAGCCCAAAAATAAATTAAGATCTCAGACCACACCAAGAAATAAATTCAGACCCCATAACATTCCTCTAAATTTAGACTCAATCTGTTGCTGTAATAGTAAAATTGATGCATAATATTTAATAGGTAAGAGGATGGTGAAAGCTCCCTCAGGCCCCCGGGACCTATGTGCCATTTCTATAATACAGCTTCACCCATCATTTTACAGTCCCCCTGTTGTCCCCCCTACTGTGTCCCATGTGATGCCCCACTGCTCAGTTATGGCATACTCTAACGATAGTGGAAAGTCCCCAGGGGTAGAACGTGAGCTATTAAATCCCAATGCACAAAGTGTAAAGGGGTCTCCATAACCTTTCATGTTTTATCTCTACAACTAGTGTTTTAGATGCTGGGGGGCTTTTAGGCCACCTCAGACCCCAAAGTCTACGTGCAAGTGCAACTGCCATCTCTGCAACTACACCTCTGCAAATTCCCTTTTGCCTGAGTTTGAAATCCAGCGTAATGTATCCTGTGAAAAGGCAACGAGTGCCTCATAGAGCCTGCGGAATGCAATCGGCAGAACTATGAATGCAGCTATGGATGTGACTGGAGCATAAGAAAAAAAGCAAAGTGAATTTATGGTCTATTCCAAGAAAAGCAACTGGTATCAAAACCGTAATCTATGCAGCGTTTACATTATGTCTGGCTTCTTAATGTAGCATTGACATAACCTGCGATGTTGAGAAGCAATGCGCCGCCGCGAGGGATTCTTTATCATTATCCGTCACTTCTTCCTTTAAGAACAGTAAATAGAAAAACGTAATTAAGTTCTATTAAGGTCATTTTCATGGCGTCAGTGTTTTTACTCCTTGTGCATTTGATGATATTTCAGATTTTCTTAAGCTTTTATAGGAATGTAATTTCTAGCGCCGGATCTGCGGCAGCCTCCGCCATATCTTCCCTGAACACCTGCCTCATTAGCCCGGCATTCTGTGCACAGACCGTAATTAGACGGTAGCATTAGTGGACTATATTCATAGGTCACATGTCTGCTCACATTCTGCTTGCATGCTAAACTCCAGCTAACGGTTTATAATCTGTGGCTTCCCGTAGTCTTATTAACCCTTAATAGGGCAGGTCCAACTGCTACCCCCTACTTCTAATTCCGTGCTGAGCGATGTCACAATATATCTTAATGAAGATGAGATCAGCTGCGCTCCAATATATGCAAAAAGAATCTTCATAAATTAGCGCAAAAATTTTTTTTATTTCAACAATTTGACAGACATGATTATTTATCCAGTTCATACTCACATTATTTTAATTTCCTTTCATGACAATAGATTCATATGTAAGGAAATTGAAATAACGTGAGAACAAAGCCGGATAAATAATCATGATTGTCAATTGTTGAAATAATGAAATAAAAAATAAAAATTTGCAATAATTTATGAAGATTCTTTTTGCATATATTAGAGCGCAGCTGATCTTATCTTCATTATAGAATCTTTTTTGGCTTGCACCCGAATTGTGGAGAGTGCCGAAGACATTTCTTCCAAAACAATATATCTTTATGGCAGTCAGTAGTGATGTTCGAATCTGTCCCTGTTCGACTTGATACCGGTTTAGAATACCCCAGCACAAGTTTTTCATTTAAACTTTAAACCTAGCCCTAATCCAGACCATAGACATCACCCTAACCACAAATTGGGCTCAGGGATTTTTAACTGGTCTGGATGATTTAGCGAGAGCCTGCTATCTGATCTGTGGGCAGCAGGTTATAGAGCAGAAGGAGCTGAGCAGATTGATATATTGTTCTGTGGGGAAAAGTTCAGTAGAACTTGTATTTTATTTATTTAACCCCTTAAGCCAAACACCTGAAAAGTACTTAATGTCCAGCACGTTTTTTTAGTTTTTGCCTCCTGGCGTTTCAACAGTCGTAACTTTTTTATTTGTATGAGGCCTCGTTTTATTCCGGACAAATTGTACTTTTTGGGAGAATAGTTTAAGTTCCCTTATACATTATTGCAGAATTTTTTTTTTTTTACACCATTCACATTTCACACTTCATAACTTGTTAGATTAATTCCACAGGTTATTACGGTTGTGTAGAGACCTGATATGTGTAAGGTTTTTTGTGTGTGTAATGTATGCACAATTATTTTTTTATTAAATATTTATTTTTATTTTATTTATTTTTTCTACACTTTTACACTTTTACATTTTTCTTAAAATTCCATGAAGGGATAATTATTTACATTTTTTTTTTACACTTTGTAATGTATTAGCATATTCATACAGTATATGCTAATAAATTGTGATCTGTGTCAGTTAGACACAAGCAGCAGTCAAGGCAGCACACAGTCTGCCCTGATCGCTGGCTTGTTACATAGACAGCCGTGGAGCCACTCTAGGTCCCCAGGGCTGACTGTTCAGCCATTCCCCAGGCTCTGTTGGGTCACCAGGAGTCCCAATCACCCGACAGAGCAGAGGAAAGCCCTTTGATTACACTGCGGTCAGGAACCGCAGCAATCAAAGGGTTAAGCGCCGGGGAGCAGAGGTTTCCCCCGCTCCCCGGCGCTTGCAGAGGCTGCGCTGGGAACAGGATTGTGAAGTACAGCCCTGGTCTCAGCGCTGCAGCTGTGCCGATGTCTGCAGCAATACCAAAAGACATCGCTTCCAACAAACGACCTGCACCGCCCGACGCCAGAAGTTGGTGGGCAGGTGTTAAGGGGTTAAATCCCTGATTATTCTTGGTTAAGGAGTCCAGTGGGCAGAGTTATTTCCTAACCCACCAGGGAGGCATACATAAAAATCTTCCCTATCCTGAACCCCAGAAATATCACTAAAACCACCTTCATTAGCCTAAATATCTATCGTTTATTGGTATGCTGTTGTATTGCACAGCACTGTATACAGATTGGGGCTCACAGTCTAAATGTCAGATTTATCTCTGTTTTTTCCAGTGTGGGGAAAACTGGAGTACATGGAAAGTAAACCTCATATGAACTTAGAACCCCAGTGCTTCAAGGCACCAATGCTAACCACTGACCTACCATGCTGCACTATGCTAGCCACTGAGTCACAATGCTGCACCATGCAAACCACTGAGCCACCATGCTGCACTGTGCTAACCACTGAGCCACTGTGCTGCACCTGGCTAAGCACTGAACCACCATGCTACATCGTGTTAACCACTAAGCCACCATGCTACACCGTGCTAACCAGTGAGCCACCGTGCTGCATTTGTGATAACCACTGATCCACAATGCTTCCCCTGACTAACCACTGAGCCACCATGCTACATCATGCTAACTACTTAGCCATCTTGCTACACTGTGATAATGACTGAACCACCATGCTACACTTTGCTAACCATTGAGCCACCTTGCTACATTGTGCTAACCACCGAGTCACCATGATACATTGAGTTACACACTGAGCCACCATGCTACACTGTGCTAACCACTGAGCCACCATACTACACCATTCTAACCATTGGGCCACCATGCTACAATGTGCTAATCACTAATCCACCATGCTATACTGTGCTAATCTCTGAGCCACCATGCCACACCATGATAACCACTGAGCCCCTGTGCTACATTGTGCTAAAAACTGAGCCACCATGCTGCCTTGTGCTAACCACTGAACCACCATGCTGCACTGTGTTAACCACTGAGCCACCATGCTTCACCTTACTAACCACTGAGCCATCTTGCTACATCATGCTAACTGCTTAGCCATCTTGCTACACTGTGATAACGACTGAAAAACCATGCTACACTTTGCTAACCACTGAGCCATCTTGCTACATTGTGCTAACCACCGAGTAACCATGATACATCGAGATACACACTGCTAACCATTGAGCCACCATGCTACACCGTTCTAACCATTGGGCCACCATGCTACAATGTGCCACTCACTAATCCACCATGCTATACTGTGATAATCACTGATCCACCATGCCACACTGTGATAGCCACTGTGCTACACTGTGCTAAAAACTGAGCCACTATGCTGTCTTGTGCTAACCACTGAACCACCATGCTGCACTGTGTTAACCACTCAGCCACTGTGCTGCCTTGTGCTAACCACTGAGCCACCATGCTGCACTGTGCTAACCATTGAGCAACCATGCTGCACTGTGCTAACCACTGAGCCACCGTGCTACACTGTGCTAACCACTGTGCCCCTTTATCAACCCTTTAGCTGTCCTAGACCACAAGGGACATTACCTGTGTTCCTTTACCCCAGTAGTCACATAGGGAGGCAATATTTTGTCTGTGTGAATGCAGACTTATGTGGATGTTGTAATAAATATTAATACACACTTATCTGGACACTGCTTCTAGACTCTATAAAACTAATAACATGGGCACAGTGGGGTGAAGCTCATTATCTGTGCTCTAGAAGTAAATATTTGATGCCCAGGTGAGTGAGCATTAGCCAGTCCCTCATTGTTGGCTCACTAATTGCAGAGGCTTAGAGGGGACATTGCTGTGACATTGTAATTGCCCTCATATGTCATATATTATAAGTAATCTACAGCAAAACTCCATAACGACATAACATAGACAACAAAATCAAATTACACGAGAAGTGTCTATAATAGTGACAGGCACGTGGGCAGCTGTGCATGAAGTAAGGTGTCGCTCAGCGCAGCGCTGTTTATGCTTCATCTGCATTTTTTGATGCCTTTGTTTCTAAGCTATGAAAAGATGTAGCAGAGCTGACAGAGCCGTCACGTTACTCATTAGAGCTGCAATTTAAATTCAACGTAAAATCACCCATAGAAGAACATGATGCTACCTGTCACAGCACAGCAGGCTACGCTATTCTGGCTGTTAGATAGAGTAGACCAAAAGCAAATAGTCCTTTGTGTCTTGGTTAAAAAATTTTTGTAATAGGTGACTGACAACCCGATTGGCCAACACTAAAGATGCCATAGGAGATGTCACCCAACCGGATTGGATACAATTGCAGCTTAGTCTTAAAAATCTGGAAGGAATAATAGAAGGGAGACCATTACTTATCTCCAGGGCCACCAGTGCCATCGGAGTAATCAGATTTGCTTTGGAGACTCCAATTTGTTTCCTTAAAAGGGTTGTACATTAGATCAAAAAACTCTTAGCAGGTTGAAAAGGGTTAAAATAGTAAGAAAAAAAATGTGGCCAGTGGAAAACTGCAGGGTCACCTTAAAGGGGTGGTCCACTTTATACTGTTTTTATTTATTATATATATATATATATATATATATATATTTATATATATATATATATATCATATATTATATATATATATATATATATATATATATATATATTATATATATATATATTATATATATATATATATATAATAGAAAATTCTCCTGATATACCTCTTTTATACCTGTGTGGACAGAATAGTCATGTGACCACTATACAGGTCATGTGACCCTTGGTATCCAGGTAACAGTAGTGTATCCAGGTAACAGTAGTGTATAGAGGAGCATAACTTCTCCAGTATTACTACCGCCAGCAGCGTCTTATCATGTGACCATCACACAGGTCATGTGACCCTGGTATCCAGGTAACTGTAGTTGTCACGTACACACTCACCAGCACGTGACTGGGGGCCACTGTAATGGGGTAGACTTATCTCCACTTGCGCTCACTTCTCAATCAGGTAGCGAATCAAGCATAAATCGCACCACAAGACAGCTCCAGCACCCCAAAAAATATATCCGCTGCCACCACCTTCCTTCAATAATCAAACAAGGAATCAGCCGGAAGGAATCTGATTCCTAACAGGTATTCTAAAAACACGTAAAAAATGCGTACCTCACTGCTCTAAAGCAGCTACAAAAATAAAATACACTCCTTCAAGGAAATGGATCCGTGCAACAACAAGAACCAACGTATTACTGATAACTTTAAAATGACTATTAGGTACAGGGCTTACATAAACAAAATATGATAACAAGGACTATGACATACACATCAATCAGTTATTAAAATAAAAAGGGAGAAAAATGAGAAGAATTCACACTTACAGATGTTTCAGATCAGGTCCCGGGGGAAGGAGGGAAAATGGGACACAGCTCAATCCAGGATTGACCCCCAAGCTATGAACACCGGTTTGAGTCTGGCCTCATGTCTTATAGGGCCAAATCCCTGTCCAGGTTTTTCCCTCCTCTCTCATTTTGCCTACTCTTTTACTGGCTAAAAATATTCGGAGGTGGGTGGACACTTGATTGTCTTATGAGGGTGGTTGCTTACTATCGCCACGAGATGGCAATCACGGACTGCGCTTCTGCTGGGGCAGATCAATGAAAGTGTTTATTGTGGGGGGTCGTAGGTTATCAGGTATCCGGGACAGCTTGCATATATAAAGTGGGCCATAAAATGACTTAAGACCCATGTTATCAAAAACAATTCAGTAATAAACAGTAAAACGGGCTGGGGGTTGAGACTCTGCAGACCCATGTAGAAATCCATTTTTTCACAGGAGGAGGGAAGAGGGTTTTCACTCTAAGCCCATGATTTATGACAAATACAGAATAATTTAACTTTTCATGATGTACATTACCCTCCTCCTTTTGGAGTGGCGTGGGGGACTGGTCACCTGCCATCTCCTGAGCCCCCCTCCGTTCCTCCCCTGGCGGGGGAGAGACCATCGGCATTACCACACTCAATGCCCTGTCTGTATCTGAACTATAGATATCGGGCGTTGGAGGACCCCCGCTGGGCTGGTACATATCACACGTTTACCTGTGGGGACACATCACCTCTATGACGGGGGTCTTAAAGCCTTACCCACCTCAGCCCCCGGGGAAAAACTCTGCAAAGATTATCCACAGTTTGTCTTTGGATCCAACAGCTTGGAAAACAGTTCACCATTACACCCCATGGGGTTGGATACCCCCAAACAGGGCAGACAGGAGCATACATTACTGGTTTGGAAATACATGTGCATAGCAGATTGACATGCATCATCGGGCTAAAGGCACATCCACTGAGCTGTTGGTATAATGGAAAACCAGACTCGGGGATGGCCATCCCCCACATTACCATCTGGGATACACCCTCAGGCTTAGATACATTATTATTGTCTACAACAGTCTGAGACACACCCTCAGGCTTGGATATATAAGTATCTGAATTGGGGTCCGTGTTAACTTACCTTTCCCTTAGGATTGTTTCCCACTATGTATTCCGTTTTTATCTATGGTGTATGCATATCGGTCATAACTGTTAATTTTGTTTGTCCTGCATGTTACACAGCAACCCCTATTCGTGCCCGCTTTTCTCTTCTCTCATTTTATATTTTCATATGGTGAGTTTTTGCCCATATAGGCACTATGTGTTATAGTCCGGTTTTCCTGCAGCTTCTTTATCCCGGTTGCTAGGGACGCATAATTTTGTCAGCTTGTATTATTATCACCCAGTGCGCACGCGCGCTGTGGTTCCCAGGTTGCCGCAGGCGTCCCGGAAATATCCGGGGTTGACTGCTGCGTATTTGCACGATTAGATTCTCTCGTACAGGCGCGCTTAAGCATTTTAGTTATGATTAGTGTCCCAGAAGTTCGGGGCTTAGCGCACGCGCGATTAGACCTCAGTGCGCAGGTGCGCCGAATTACCATAGTTACAATTTGCTTCCTGGATTAGACCCCAGTGCGCGTGCGCGTTTAAGTATCATAGTTACCAGTAGCGTCCCGGAAGTCCTGGGCTCAGCGCATGCGCGGCTATGCAGCCGCTGGTGTTCCGGGGAAAGGCAACATCAAGTAGAGTTTGGCCCGGGCCCCTGACCAGGTGAGTTGCTGTCATTAGATTGTCTATTTGGGAGTTTATATACATGCACCAGTCAAACTTTTTTGTTTTTATTCCAAAGACTAAGGGTTTGGGATGCACCCGAAACGAGTCGGCGTTAATTGGGATCTAACGATTTTTTTTTGCAATGCGGTGGAGGTGCTTCCTTTTCTTGATTTTAATGATCTGGAAATAAACATATTTCTTTTACTGGACTTTGGAACCGCTGTGCCATTTTTCACTTCTACTGATTGGATATATGATCCTTGACAATAGCAGTCGGAGATACACCCTCAGGTCCGGATAAATCATTATTGTCCATAACAGTCTGAGATACGCCTCCGGGCTTGGATACATCATTATTGTCCATAACAGTCTGAGTCATGCTGGCAAGCTTAGATACAGGGGCACCCAGCATTACAGGTGAGATATTGTCATCAAGGGTCATTAACAGTTCTGAGGAGTTTAAATGTGGGCTGGGAAAACATTGGGGCCCACAACACAAGCTGCAGGGTAAATTGATGTCTGGCCCAACCCGCTAGACTCCGTAACCTCCAGCACAACAGGCTGGGGAAACATAAGCAGGGCCTCATAACAGGCTGTGATACATCCACAGGCTTTGATCATCAGAGTTTACAGCAGTATCACAAAACATTTGTACAAGACAGTTCCTCCTTTAGGTGCTGGGGGGGTTCCTTGATAGGGGGGAGGGGGGGGACATAGGGATAGTCCCGGTTATCCCCATGGGTTTCTGGCCACACATCAGTGGGGCTGCTATCAGGGATCCCCAATTCTTTAGACTCTGGTTTATCTCCCTGTTCCCCATGCACTCCGTGATTATCAGACTCAGCAGGGGGGCAGGGCTGTCTCGCTTCGCAGCTCCTCTGCCCTGTGATCTGATACTGGAAGCATGTGAGAGCTGTGACTGTCAGCAGAAGGGGGGTTGAGGGGGGCTGCAGAGTTTTCCACCTAGCCTCATTGCCTG
>JAODAL010033833.1:0-45056 GCA_025379985.1 Phyllomedusa bahiana | reverse complement strand
AGGGGCAACAAAAAATCCCTTTCCAACCACCCAAAAGGGTCCCAGAAGCTGGGGGGTGCCCCTGTACAAGTTTTTGGGTTTTACTGAAAGTCCCTCCCTTCCAAATGGGGGGAATCTGCAACCGTTAGAGAATTTAATGGTTTGGGCCCGACCCGAGAGGAGATTTCCCAAAGCCGAATTTTTCTTTTAAAAAAAGGGAAGCAAGAAACCAGCATTTTAAAAAATATGTAAAACAAAAGGGTTTGGGCCGTCTTGGGGCTTATTGGTTTTTTCCCAAGGGCCCGGCCCAGCGCGGATGTTGGGGGGTTGCAAACGGTCGGGGGCAGAAATCATGCCTTTAACCCCCAATGGGTAAAGGGTTTCCCGGCCCGGCCCCACCAAAAAAATTGGACAGGAGAGGGCCCTTTCTCCTCCACGTTGTAAAACCTGCGGCTCCTGCCCCAATGCCGCCCCCCTTTCCTCCCCCACCACCACCACTCAGCCCCCACAAGTACTGCTCCATCAAAACCAAAATTGTGTGGGAAAAGCGGTGCCCACGCAGTTTTTTCGCCGGGTTTTGCCTCGGCGAAAAAGTCACAAAAGGGGGGAAAAATTTGCCCCTCGTCATGCAGCAAAAAATCGATGTGTGGCTTTCTCCGGCCAACTAAAAAATGGGAAAACCATGGTGAGGGAAACAATGGGATTTAACTTGGTGTCCGCGCTGCCCGAGGGGGATGGTCCATGGGCCCTGCATGGAGCATGTGTTAAAATTTTGGTTTTAAATTGGGGTTCCGGAAGTTTCCCCCGAAAATTCAGAAGATTTGAAAAATGGAAAGGAAAACCCTGTGCATGCCTTCATCCATTCCTACAAACCCAGGAACACCCCCTCGAGTTGCCCCGGCCCAAAAAACGGGTTCCCCCAAAACCCATTCTGATATGCGTTTTTTTCCCCCTTTGGAATTCCAGCCTGAAACATGTTGGCCCGGGAACTTTTATGAACAGAGAAGGCCCTTTTAACGATTTTTTTGATGACCCAGGCGGCGGGGAGTAAATCCCCTGTGAAAACTTTGTTTGTAAGCCAGCCCCCAGCTCTGTGGACACCGGCCGTTTGTTGAGGCCCATTCGACGAGGGCCACTTTAAATTTGTCAGTCCCCCAGGACTACAGGATGAAAAACGTAATTCCCACTGTTCATGTCCGGAACAGATGCTAAAAAAATCTGTTGGGCGGGGAAAGGAGCCTTTGGCGATACATTCGGGCCCCATGATGGGTGGGGACTAAAAATTGGGGTGGAGGAGGGGGGAGGAAAATTTGGAGCAGAAGCAGGGTAAAATTGAGTGGATTTTTTTTCCCGGGTGAAAGAGGGGGGAGCAGGAGCAGCTGGAGGGGGAAAGATGGAGATGGGAAGACAAGGCAGGGGACCCGCAGCACCTGGCAGTATTCAGTGGGGGATGGAGACGGGGGGGGGGCCCCCCCGGCACTTATGCAGTTGGGCCGCAGCATGTGATTTCCCTGGCTAGTGACACCCAAAAATTTGTCAGCACCCGGCGGGGGATGATTTCCCTTGGCTCCCCCCCCCTTTTGGATCCTGCTCCCGGTCCAAAAAGGGTACCCTTTTTCCCAGTATTGAGGGGGGAAAACCCCAAATATTTTGGGGGAATCCCCGTTTTTAAATTTTCCCCGCTCCCTATGTGCGGCATCGTCCCCCCTCTGACGGCCCGGGACGGGGGGTTCTTCAGGCTCACGTCTCCCGCCCTGCTGCTGGGGGAAGGGGGGGGGGGGGGTTGGAGCGTCCCAAGCTCCATCACCCGCAACCAAAGTCGGGATTTCAGTTGAGCAGTTCCTTACCCCCCTAGTGAGGGGGGCAGTCGCCGCAGCGCAGCAGGGACCTTGAGCGGGACCCGACCAACAGGTGGGGGCCCCTACTTGACCCCACCCCGGGCCACCCCAGTTAGAAGATCCGCTGGGACTCGGGAAACCAAAAACTGGATTTTGTGGTCGCAACTTGCGATTTTGCAGTGGAAAGAAGCTGTCCTCCCCCGGGCCTTTTGTGGGGGCCATCAAAAGGGGGTGTTAAATGCGGGGGGGCCCCCCCAAATTTTCCCGGGTTTCCCCCAAGGGGGAACCCGCTTGTCCACGGGAAATGTGGAAGACTAAACTTTGTAAAAGTTTTAAATTAGCCGGGCTCGGCAGGTTTTCACACCCCAATTGCCTTAGGGTCAGATACACCCGGGCCATGAGGGCCTCCCCAAAAAACTGTGAGAAATGAGTTTTGGTTCAAATACCTGCCAAAACCCCACTATTCTGTTGCCCCCCCACCCCCCTGATGCCACAATCTCCCTGAAAGTTTCTTTTTCTGCCCCCAAACCCATCTTTCCCCGGGAAAGGGTTTTGGGCCACCCACCTCCAACTCTGTCATTGTTTTACCCACTTTAATTTTTCCTTTATTTTTTTTTTTTTTATTTTTTCCCCCTGCCGCCGTAATCCTCCACTCTCTGTCTTTGTCCCACTCTGTGGCCTACCCCAAAGTTTTTTTCACCTCCGGGAATATCATGGGGCCCGGGTTGACCCTAATGCTGATGCCCCCCGTCCCTTCCAAACTCTTGTCTTTTGTGCCACTTGGGGGGCAACTCCTTTTTTTGCCACCCCCAGAAGTATTGTGCCACGGTCGACCTCTTTCCTGCTCCCAAACCGTGCCCTTTCCACACTGTGTCATTTTTCCACTTTTGGGGCCCTTTACCCCAGTTTTTGCCCCCTCCAGAATGTCATTATCCCCTGTCTGCCCTCACGCTGCTGGGGGTGCCGCCGTTACCTCCACACTCTGTCCTAATGTTCCCACCTGAGCTTTTCAGCTTGTTTTTTTCAGTTTTTCACGGAGGGACTTTTTTAAGGCAATTCCCACTTCAGTTTTTTGGTCATTTTTGCCCTTTTTAAGGGGGCCCGGGAAATTTTTGATTTAAGCGATTCAAAATAGCGGCGGATTATGTGGGGGTTCATATTTAAAGCACAAATTGTAAAAGGGCCCCAACCCCAAGCCCCCTCGCTTTTTAAAGCATGGAAACAATTTTCCCTACCACCCTGCAGGCTCTGTGAAAGCCTGGAAATAGCTGCTTTTTAACGTGATTCGCCCCGAAGTAATTCAAAAACAAAGTTATTTTTTGTCGGGAAAAATTCGCCCGAAGTGGGGAAAACCCGTTTTTTTAAAAAATTCGCCCATTTTAAATTTAAAAGATTACGCCTGTTTTGCATAAAGATGAGGGTTTTCCGGGAAGTATTCCTAATGGAAAGCAACATCACTGTGATAAAAAACATTTTCCCGTAGAATTAAGGGTCTAGTTAGTGGGGATTTTTTATAATGTTGACCCCAAAAATTCTACATTTTACAAGGTGTCACCAAAAGATTTCTACATATGATTACTCCTTTGCATTTCATGGGAAGGATTGTTTCACCAAACAAATGTGAACTCTTTATTTTAAATTTTGGGGACTCTCCAGTTTGCTAAAGGGGGAAAATTTTTATAAAATGACTGAGGGTTTGAAAATGTGTAATGAAGGGGGGTATTAAAAGTTTAGGTACATGGCAGTTCTGCCATTGTTTTTTTTTTTGCTTATTTTCGATTGGACGTCCATATAGGTATAGGACATCCCCGTCGGAAGGGGTTACTTTTCAAATAGGGAGCTGAAAAAAATAAGCACAGAACCCCGTGACTAACTTTCCAAATACTTTTCCTTTTTTGAGCCTATTAGATTTGTCTTTTAGAAAAAAATGGAAACAGAGGAACCCGTCTCCGAACCCCGGGAACAATACCAGATAAACCATCAAAGGAGGATAGTGTGGGTAACTCATTTCCTACCTTTGTATGGAGAGTATCCCTAGAAGTGCAAACGGAACACCAAAACGCTTTATTTAAACTTGGGGGGGAAATCATACTGATACTGTGTACTCCCTGGGTGAAGACCAATTTCCCGCAAGGTAGGGGAGAGCCGAGTTTACTGGAGGGAGCCCGGAAAATCCCGGGCCCGGCTGCAAAAAGAAATTTTGGAATTTGGTCAAATTAGGTATTTATTTTTTTAGTCTATGGGTAAAATAAAATATTAACCCTTTTTGGGGCTCCTGAGACAATGGGAAAACGAGGGTTCCATTTGACCTGCCTATTATTCACATATCTATGAACTATCCTACTGACATTGGTGGGAAAACGGATTTAACTGTGTTAAACTCCTGTTTGACTAGAAGAACATTTGGGCTTTATAAAGGCAGAAAACTAGGACCGATATATTTTTTTTAGCAATACATATAACAAATAGTAAAAATCATAGAGGAGAACACCCACTTTTTTTTTAACTATTATTCCAGCAACTAAAATAAATTTTTAATCTCACTGCAAATTATTTTTGCCTTTGTTTTGTTAAAAATTCTCTTATTTAGAATTAAAAGGTAAAAAAAGGAGATCCTAAGATTGTATTTGTTTTCAGTTAACTTTTCAGAAATATTCAGCTTTCTACAAATAATTTTTATACCTATATGAATTATCATGAGAGAAATCTGGCTGGTCACCTGGAGTTGTGGACTCCAGAGGGTCTACAACAACATAAAGTTCTGTCATTATAACCTTTTTTAAAGCATATCAGGTCATTACCCCTATTGCTACCTCTAGAGCTGGGATAATCGATTCTCACGAAGTGGAATTCGTCTAGAATTACAGGAAAACTTAGGTTCTGCACGAAGCCGAAGTTTATGGTACTTCATGGGAACAAAGCGTCTATTTTTTGGAAAATGGATGACGTGCACATAGGCGGTGCCACTGGGGCAGAGAACTAGGAAGAAAGGAACACCCTCAATGACATGTGTAGACATGAAGCCAATCAGCGACCAGCGGGCTTCTGTGACATCACAGCCCTAAAAATACGGATGCCATCTTAAATTCTCACAGTTCTCAAGTTGTGTCCTGTCATAAGCATGTATCTGCTGCTGCACTATATTGAACTTATTATAAAACAAACTCGTTTTATCAGCGACTGGGGGGAAAGACATCACAAGTGTGTGTTCATTTGCCACACCTGTTACTCATCCAGCGTTATTATTTTGTTATAGTTTGTGGGGTATTCTCCTAAAGCTCCAGCGTGGGTAGTACTCTGTCCCCATATATGCCTCAATTACATCTGTTTTTTTTCTGTAGGGTATTTAATACCCAAGGCTTAATTTAACCTCTCGACTGTGGGTTAATTTGGACTTAAATACAGGGTGTCTGTATTTTTTGGTCCTTAATTACGCCTAAATTACATTGGTTGTTCTGCATACGAGTCTTTATACCCAAGGCTTAATTTAACCTCTTCATTGTGGTGTAATTTGGACTAAAATACAGGGTGTCTGTATTTATTGGTCCTATATACGCCTAAATTACATCTGAGAATCACCCCCCCCCCCCCCCCCCCGCCTCCCCCCCCCCCAAACTTTTTTTTTCTTCTCCTTAAACATTTTTTTTTTTTTTTTTTTTTTATTTTTTTTTTTTTTTCCCCCCCCCCCCCCCCCCCCCCCCCCCCCCCCCCCCCCCCCCCCCCCCCCCATCACCCTTCTGTACGCTATTTCCATACCCTAAGATTTAATTTATCGTCTTGATTGTGTGGTAATTTGGACTAAAATACAGGGTGTCTTTATTTTTTTTCTCCCATATAAGCCTATATTACATCTGTTTTTTCTGTAGGGTATTTTATACCCAAGGGTATTTAACCTCTTCATTGTGGGGTAATTTGGCGTAAAATACAGGATGCATGTATTTTAACCCATAAACGCCTGAATTTCATACTCATTCATCTCTGTAGGGTATTTATACCAATGGTTAATTTCTCCTCTTGTGTTGTGGGAGAAAATACAGGGTGTGTGTATTTCTGCCACATACACGCCTGAAATCCATAAACTTCAGACCGATGGTTGTATTTTAATCTGTGGCCAAGAGTTCATTTATTCCCTTTTTGTGGAGAATTCTGTGTCAAATCCAGTGTTTGTGTATTTCAGCCCTACATACATCTCAAATCCAAGCACTTCAGTCTCCTGGGATATTTGCTATCCTGTGGCAAAACAGTAAATTTTTCATTTATTGCGGTGATTCTGTTATTGCTGATACATGCAGAGCCCCCCAAAAAGTGGAGACGGATGTCATCAGTAGTTTTGCATTGACGTCAATAATTATTTTGCCGCATCCTTTTGCATCCTTCAGTGTACGCTTTCAGTTAGTCAAGATCATCATTGCTAAAGACCAAAAGGAAACAGGAGTTGATCCCAAAAAATTGAATTATTGCATGTGTTCTGCTGTTTTGTATACCCTCATGCTTTGGCTTCCTACTCATCATGACAATACTGATGCAACAATGGACAATGTCATACTAGCCTTATGGCTTTCTCCGAAACAAATCGGTTGTGTTGTCCTTCTTCACTCTATGTGACAGATTAAAGAAGGTGAAAGGCAAACATAATGACAACGTATAGAGTGTTGGAGGGTGTAAACAGCTTTAGAAAACCTGACGGCGTGCCGCCTGAGTGAGTTGTCAGTTGTAGAATGAATGAGTAGGCCACAGATGCAATAACAGATTGTGGAGGTGGCAGCAGCATGATTAGGCCACAGGCTGGCACAATTACTCAGTGTGGAGGTGGCGGCAGCAGCAGCCGCATAAGGCCAGAGAGAGGCACAATGTCATAATTTTGAGGTGGCAGAAGCTAGGTGACATATTGAGGAGGTGCAGTTAAAGAATCATCAAGTCAGAGCGTGACATGGTGGCAGCAGCATCAGAGGATTCATAATGGCCCAGTGAAGAGGTGAGGTGGTGTGTGTCAATACCAGTCCCTGGTAAGAGATGGTGGGTGGTAGAAGGAGCAGCTGGCAGCAGATTTGGGCATTATTTGGGTGGTGGTTCAGAATAGTAGCTGGCAGAGTAGCCAAAAGAATCACAGGGTTCATGGTCTGCTCCAGGTGATGCTGTGGTGGGTACCTAAATCACTAGAGGTGAAGAAAGTGCTCATCACAAATCTCAGACTCAGGTTGCTGCCTGTGGTGGTGGTAATGTTCATAATACCCCATCCTCCCACTGCAGCTGTGGCAGGTGCTACGTTGAAGCGCTGATGTACCACAAGGTCAGACCTGCTAGAGCATGGACGATGGTGCAGATAGGCAGTGGCAAACTGACTACATAGGATGTCTCTATAGTACTAGAGTTTGTCCTGGTTTGGCAGGTGCAAAAAGTCCACATTTGGCACCGGTAACGAGGGTCCAAGTGGGTGGAGAGCCAGAAGTCATCCTCCTTACGGATGGTGACATTTCAGCTGTCACGTGCCAGGCAATCAGATGCAGGCAGGCCTTCTGCGCACAGTGACTCTAAGGGACTCCACTGCCTCCATTTCCACTTTATACTGCGCCTTGGTGTGTCAGGGTCATCTGTCCTCGGTCATCTTAATCCTCTGGTGTCCGGCTACCCTACTGTCAACCTGAATAAAAAACAATCATTTCGCCTCGAATTAGCTCTCAGTTCAGCCGCCCCTGGAATATGTGGCTGTGAGATCGTAGTCGCCATGTCTCAAGTCCCCTGACCAGACAGATTTTTGCAGCATCTGTTCCAAGACATGAAGTAGTGGAATGGCGTCGTTTCATCCCGTAGTACTGGCGACTGACTAATAACGTGGACCTCCTCAAAGGGTTGTGCAAACAGAAGGTGTCAATGGATGACTTCAAAATTCAACAGTGGTTCCCCTGTCCCTTGTATCATTAAGTAATCATTAATGGCTGTGGCGGTGCGACCTTAGATGTTCGCATTTCTCCGCCACTAGAGGTTCTGCCAGCAGATGACGTTCCAACGTATGGGTTACCAAGTTGCTGCCTGCTCAGAGAGGAAGGTCTGCAGTCTGAGCAAGGTAACAAGGAGTTGATTACTCAGGTGGTATTAGGAGAGTGGCTCTCAGATGCTGGTCCAACTGAGAGTCTGTTAAGTAGTCTGGTCTTGCAGTGCACAATGGGGTGAAGGTGCCTCACAGTCAGTGGAGGACGTGTGCAGGCCTTTGTCCAGGAGAGTATCATGAATTTCCCTCCTAGGATTGAAGAGAAGCCTGCGCCCAAGGACTATTTTGTTCAGTGTGTGTAATGTTTATGGGTCTGGGTAGTAGACCCAAGATCCAAGGCTAGAGAGGGACTCTCTGATACGTTTTGTTAGTGCTTGGACGGCCTAGCGATTTATTTTGATGTATATCGTTTTTCTGTGTTGTAGAATAAGCTGGCAGAAGACAAGATTTAATGAGAAACCTTGTCGACTGCTGTTCGTTTACCAAAGCGGCGATCCCAGAGCGAGAGTGTCCCCCCAGGTGAGCCAAGTTGGCATGGCAGAACTCGAGTGTATAGCGTACATATGGTGGAGGTATGCAATGGGCACGTCTGCATCATGGATCTTGACACAGTAAAATGAATTGGCGCTGTGCCTCAAGAATGGTGATGTGTGGCACAATTGAACGGCACATGAGTGCTGAACCAGTGGACTGGTGAATTTTGATCCAGTGTGTGAGGGCTGAAGTCGGTTAAGTTAAAGGGCCAGCAGCCAAACCATTTCTGCTTCTGAAAAGTTGACTGCTGTCATTAGTAAGTTCTAATGTGTTGATCCTGCAGAGTTGCATAGGATTGCGGCAATAAGAGGCACCCAGCACAGGGACTGTGTGATTGCTGGAGGGACTGGTGATGCCTGAATTTCTTTTGCTCAGATATGGTAAGCATGTTGGCTTGTTAATCAACCAAAGTCCGGAGGGGATGTGTACATGGCTGTTGGCTGTGACACATGGTCTGGATGGCTAAAAGCCCAGCAGGGCAAAGCAAGTCACAAAGAGGCCTGGGATTCTGGTGTTGCCAGGAGCAACCCAACTCTACAGCAGATATGGGCCTGGGTAATCCTGCTTGAGGAGCGAACAGAAAAATGAGTGGATCGCGAGTGGTTGGGATCACTAACGGTTTGTTCTGGACTAGGTTGAAAAAGGTCTCCAGAGTACGCCACGAATTAAATATCCTTTCTGAAGGCTCAACCAGAATCTGGTAAGGCTGTGGCTATATGTTTGAGACCCGTTTTGGACTTCGATCATGTGCTTGAGATAATTCTGGGGAGCTGCGGCTGGACATCATACTTGGCATAGACTTTCGCTTTTCTGGCAGTCGTGGGGGCCAAGAGGTGGAGCCATATGGAGAGGGCACCGTGTCGGAAAGTGCCCTGCAGGACTGTTGTGCCATGCCTAAAAGGAAGGAGCAGAATTGATCCCTGTTAAAAGTCCCTAAGAACAGGGGAGGGGGGGGGGTTCCCCTTTGTTATTAGCAGTCTAAATGCCAAAACAGGATGTGAATAAATGTACGACCAGATGAAATGGTGTCCCTAACTGACCTGCATGCTGCTGTTTCCAAGGCACAACTTCATTCGCACATCACCCCCAGGGAGCCCAGCTGCACCGTCTGCAGAGGGTGTCCAGATGTAGGGTCACACAGTGGCAGGTGGTGTTGACTGTTTTCATCACCAGGAGCCAGAGATGTCCAGCCAATGGGATCAGGAGCTCCAGGTGGGTGGAATCCCACCTCGCGTCTGATGTGGACTTGCTCAATGAGTGTCCAGGAAGGTACAGGACATTCTCCAAAGCATGGAGACCGACTGAAAATGGGGTAAGACTGTTCCTGTTACTAATAAACACATCTAGTGACACATGTTAAATCATACCTTGAATTGTGTGAGGACTTGCCGGAGGTCCAGAGGGTGCCGACAGGCCAGAAGACTCCAGGTAGCAGTTGACGGACTGTTGGGGAGTGTATGGTCAAGTCTGATGGACTCAATGTATTACATGACGAGACTGTCTATTGAAATGTGATTTTTGTGAAAAAATGCTCTGTGTGAACAGGAGGGTGCCAGTAGCAGTCAGACGTCTTGCTGTGCCCTGGCAGGGGGAATGTGAAGGAAACATCCCGCTCATGACTGCAGTAAGTCAGGTAGACAGAGCTAATGAGAGAAGTGCCAGGAGCGGTGGCCCTGGACAAAAATGAAGATAGTGATAAGAGTGAACTAGCTTATATGGAAATGACAGCTCCAGCAGTGGAGCAAACTAGCTCATATATGCCCCTAGTGGTAGTGTGGACACCAGCCCGTGTCTTAGTGCAAATAATGATAGATCCTGTGGTTTGTGTCCATAGCGCAGACCTCAGTACAGTCATGATTGTGCAGTCGTGAACTAGCAGCTATGCAGAAAGAGGAGGCTAGTTCATCCCTTTAGAGGATAGTGGGTCCTGAGTGTAGTGCAGAAGTTATGAGTCCTGGAAGTGATAGCATGGACAGGTGCAGGAGAAAAAAAAACCAACCAACCCAAAAACCCAAACCAAACAAAAAAAAAAACAAAAAAAAATGGTCTTAAACGGACACCTGAAGAGTTCTCCTATGGTAACGGGTACAGGAGATGTTGAGGAACAACTCCCATTGGGAGCTGTTGACAAAGCAGATGGGAAGTAGGTGCCAAGCACAAGTGAAATGACAGATAATGCAGTGAGATTGAGGTAAGTAGTAAGGAAGCCAGGTTCCCTATGGGAGGTTGGCAAGTGTATATTCCACAGCAAGGAGAAAGTCAGGAACTGCTGTGGGAGATGATCAGTACGGACAAGTGTGAACAGGGTCTAGGAAAGTTATTTGTCCTCCCAGCCTGAGTTTCTTCAACTCGTAATGGAGATTAGATTTTTGACAGAGGAGATACCTCCAGGTCTAATATATAAAATCCTTTTTTACCCTTATTGGTGCTTACATGAATCCATTTTACTATATTCCTCGACCATATTAAAAACCCATTTCTTAATTTAAACAATTTCAACAATTTGACAGTTTTCATTCCCCAAGAGAATTAATTTTATTCCCCAAATTTACATTAATATTAATATTAGACACTATCCTCCGTGCTCTGCCCCCCCACGCACCCTTCAAAAGTCCAAAACCAAGACGAATTTCATGAATCAGATATGTAAACGTTTCATGGAACAACATCCGTCAATTGAGCTATTCCTTGAAGTTACTAACTTTTGTCTATCCATTCATTCCCGCTGGAAAGGTGAAGGTCGCTATAACCCGACGATGGTAGCGCCCTGTAACCGCTCGTACGCACAGCCTGCGACATCTCCACCGACCAGACGAGATAGAGAGATGAGAGACCCGTTATTGCAAATACCTCCTCAGCTCTATGTGATGGGAAAACGCCCGGGCAAGGTACCAGGCCTGTGCCCAGATATGCCTGAGTGAGGGCTGGAACCTGCGTGTAGATCGGCGGGTATGGACTCCCGCTCTTAGCATCTGAGGATGTAGGAGAGAGGTTACCGGGGCAACAGGTAGGGTTCAGAAAAGAACAACAGTGATAGATCAGCCAGGTCAGGAACAAGGGATAGCATAATCTGGTAGTGAGGGCGTTGTCCTTAGCAAACAGGTTACAACATAGGTGCTAATGGATGAGCAAGCAAGTCACAGTTAGTGGGAATAGAGGATAAGTAGGTGGTTGGTGGATTAACTCCTGTACCTCTCTTGTGAAATGTACTGTGTCTCAAAGTAAACCAGCTGCAGAGTGTCTTGCAGGTGGTTACCCCAGAAGAGGTGCTTTGACCATGGAGGAACGGGTTTGTGCACTAGGTGAAAAGGCCTACGGCCTTTTTCAAAGGGGAGGGGTATGTGGGCGGTGCGACATTAGAAGATCGCATCTTCTCCACCAACTAGAGGCTTCTGCAGCAGCTGAGTTCAACGTATGGGTTACCAAGTTGCTGCCTGTCAGTGTGGTAGGTCAGCAGTCTGGCATGGGATAACCAGGAGTTAATATATAAGGTAGGGTAATTAGGAGAGGGGTTTCAGTGCTGGTCAAACTGAGAATTTTAGTAGTATGGTCTTCTGGCACAATGGTGAGAAGTGTGGGCTCACAGTCAGTGTGTGAGGACATGTGCAGGCTTTGTCAGGAGCAGTATCTGAATTCTTCCCTCCTAGGCTTGAGGAAGCCAGCCTTGGACTATATTGTTCAGTGTAAATACATGTTTATGGGGATGGTAGTAGATCCAAAACCACGGCTAGAGAGGGACTCTCTGTACGTTTAGTTAGTGCTGGACGGCTAGATTTATTTTGCTGTATATGTTTTCTGTGTTGGAGAATAAAGCTGGCGGAGACCAGATTAATGTGAAAACCTGTGTCCGCTGCTGTTCCGTGTACCAAAGCGGCGATCCCAGAGCGGAGGGAGTGGGAGGGGGGCGTCCCCCAGGCCGGGCCAAGATGGCGGCCGAACACGAGTGAACGCTTACAGGCCTTTCTCTGTTCATAGATTTCTCCCAGTTTTGCCCTGTTCATCGATTTCTCCCTGTTTTGCCCTGTTCATGGATTTCTCTTTGTCTTTCTCTGTTCATAATTTCTCTGTTCTGTTTAGCTCAAGGAGGATGTGCTTGGCGGTGTAGAAATGGCTAAAGTGCATGCAAAGTTTCCTGTCAAGTTCTCTGAACAGTGCATAGTCCACCACTTGAAAAGGGAGGGACAGCAGTACCACCAACTTGGACAGGAGCACGGTCAGCTTCTGCACTTAGGGATGGCTAGACGCATACTGCTGTCTCTTGGCAATCGTCTCGGTGAACGACTGCTGGCACCATGAGTGGCGAGGAGCAGGAGCATCTGGACAGGTAGATGATGTGAAAGACAGGCAGTTGTCTTCAGCAGAAGTGGTGGAGCCTTGACTGCCTGAAATGGGAGGCGTGCCACTGGGTGTTGTTGCGACAAGATGGATCACCACATCTGAGACACGTTTCTCCCAGGACACTCTCTGGTGACGCTGCATGTTGATGCAGGGCTGTGGTGCCAACGTTAGGTCCCTGGTCACGCTTTACTTTCTGCTCACAGATTCTTCCTAAAGCCATGTTCGCTTCCTTTGGTGTCTTGTCAAAAAACTGCCACACTGCCGAGTAGGTGATTTTACCACCAATGCTCCGCATTGACTGACTGATACCGCCCCTGCCTCGGTGAGCCCCTGCACTGCTATGTTCTGGGACCTGCAAAGTAGGTGGTCTAAATCGTAGCTGTTTGCCTCCGGACCTCACACTGCTGCCACCCTGCTTACTCCCGGCCACACTACCGACTTGCCGGCTACGCCACTGCCTGACACGCAAGCTGCCGCTCTCTTCTCCCGATGATGATGAAGCCCTTGCTTCCAGGGTCGGGACGATGGGTAGTTGAAGGTAGGCGACCGCCTAGGGCGCCACTTCAAACCAGGCAGAAAAGGGGGCACAAGGAGGCATGGAGTGAGCTAAATTTTCCATTTGAGGGGGCACCTTATGCTTTATTTAACTAGGGCACCAGAATACCTTGTTCCAGCCCTGCTTGCTTCACCCGGCTCCCATGTCCCGGCTACATCGATTAGTGTTTGCCTGTCACTGCCGTCCTCTTCAATGGTGTCTGTACAGAGCCTGACCACTCGCAACATAACCCCCCATGCCACTCTCCTCATCACCACCTGCCTGCTTCTGCAAGAAGCAGAGGATGTCTTCTCCACCTTTTTGCTGCCCACTGTCCCCAAATAGTTCGTCCTCACGGCATAGTGGCTCAGAGGCCACAGCACATAGTAGTTCTCTGACTGTGGGAAGCGAACGGGACAGAGGTGGGTTGAGGGCAGGTGAGGGCCCCTGACCTGCTTCCGGGAAATGCCAACTTATGGATGCACCGACTCTTTACCAGGGTTATTAGGTGACATCTGGGAGAAAGTAGATGACCTAGGGTGTGGTCAACCCACGGCCGCTACATGACACCAGAAGCTGCGGCTTCGCTGGTTGACCCATGCTGTGACGTCCCCTTACTGTGCTGCGACCTGTGCCTGCTCCAGGAAACCACTCTTGTGTTCTTTGTTACCCCATGTGATCAGGCACACCCACAACCCTCACAGTTTTAAGTGCGCTCTGAAAATTCTGTTTCTTAGACAAGCCTATCAAGATCCCTAATTGTTAACCCTCCAAATTCTGTCACACATTTGTCACTTCCTGCACTTTGCCAACCTCATGCACTTATCTGTATATAGATGTATGATTGGGATGACAGGTTCATCCACTTTTTTATGTATACTACCCCATATTTATGTAACATGATTGGACCATTGTAAACCAAGCACTTCTTATCCTTTGTTTCACACATACACCCTAATAGATTGTAAGCTCTTGCAAACAGGACCCTCACACCTTGTGTCTGATTTGTAAGTAGCTTATTTATAATGTAATGTCTGGTTTATCTGTGCTTATACCCTCCATATTGTTAAGTGCTGCGGAATATGTTGACGCTATATAAATAAAGATGATTATTTTTTTTTTTTATTATAGTGGATCTTACCCCTCAGTCATTTCTTTCCAGCTGCCTGCATTGCCTTGTCGGCAAAAACTTCCGACTTGGGTTTATTTGGTCATTTTTGCCCTTTTAACCCCCCGAAAAGTGAAGTGTGTAAAAGCGGGTGTTATTGCGTGTCATATTAAAAACGCTTGTATAAAGACCAAACCACGCTCCCGGCATTTTGAGCATGGCACAAGTTCTACAAACACCCTACAGGCTTTCTGAACCCGGAAATGCTGTTTCTTAACGCGATTTTTCCGCAATTAAATTCAGTTTGAAAAGAATTTTGCCAAACAATTCGGCGAACTTGGCGAATTGAATTTTCTAGTACCCTTTAAAATTTCTACCCTTTTTAGTCCCCTTTTTTTACTTTTCAATCAGAATTCTGATTCCTTCCACTTTCAGCAGCAAATCTACCCAGGAGCCATATTATTACCTAAGATAAGGGCAAGCTTTATTTTGTCCCAGTTGAAATCACCACTTATTCTTTTTCTATAGTAATGTTGCTTGCATCTTCTTTCCTTCCCTGTCTCGTCCGATGCATCTTAAAACACCATCATCTGATCTATGTCTTCTCATGTATATCATGCCATATCCTTGTAACATTAGAAACAGAAATGGGATACAATCTTAACTTTTTGACATTCTAGGTGTCAATGTGCCAAAATTTGGGCAACTAACATTGAGACATACCTGGAAAACATCTGTCGACCACAGGTTCCCTATTTGACATGACATATGTCTGTGGTGTAGCATGTCATGGAAACTTATTTCAAATGAATGGGTTTGTACAACAGAATAAAATTCACTTAAAATTGATTTTTTTTTTTTTTGTACGGGGTAAACAGGAAAAAAATGCAATTGCGCCTTTACTTTTTGGATTTGGTTTTTATTGAAGTTTAGACTGAACAGTTTAATTGACATGCTATCTGTATTTTGTGGGTCAATATGTATACAAGAGCCAAAAAGTACCATCACATTATCATTGCACTTCACCTTTGTATAGTGACTAATACCAACATAATGTTACCGCCCAAACCCGATTACCAAGACCAATATTACCAAAAAGAGCAACATACAAAGAACAAATAATACTGCCACATATTAAAGTGTGTTGAATAATACCACCTTACTGTTTCAGACCAGATCAATATACCAAGACCAATAATACTAATAACATTAATATACAAAGACAAAATAATACTGCCACATCATGACCACGTATCATCACCATAAAGAGACTATATGTTTTATTCATCGTACTCTTACTGAATATAAACCATTACACTAAAACCACTATTGCCACCATACAGTGACCTTATAGTGGTGGATAATATTGTACCCAGGTGTTCTGCAGCCATATCATAGTGCCACTACATCCAGGGACTCACAGATGTCGTCTTCTCTGACTGGAGTCGTTCACTTTTCGTTTTCTATTCAGACCACCATGACTATTATTATCGACAAAGTGAAAATCGGCAACGGTATTTACGTTGATTCAGTATTTTTAGATCTCGTGATAAATTAGGTTAAAATCGTGCACTAATCTATTAATATCGCACTATTTTTGGCGCTTCCTGCATTTTGGCGGTCAGCAAATCAGCTACAGATATAGAGAGACAGTTGAGATGTGTTGTGCGACGTCATGACTGGATTGTTATCGTTGCGATTGGCTGGAAAAATCACATGACCAGTACTCGTTTTACATAGAACAGCCCTTCCCTGTTCATGATCAGTTTCTGTCACGTCTCATAGCATATGGACGTGCGCTTCTGCTCTGTCCAAACAGTCTCAGTTCAAACAGCTCAGCGAAATTATTGTTATTTTTTCACAGAGACAGCTCAACTATTTAGCTGTGATCCTTAGATTATTAGATCAGAGATTTGCAGATTGTTTAGGTAGCTTAAGGCGGAGAAATTTAGAAGGAGTATCTACACTTTAAAGTCACGGTGGGAAGCGGGGTGGTACGGGGGCCCGCAGGTGAACACTTACAAGCTCTATATAGGATACTGGATATTGTACATAGCCTAAACTTTGTTTATGACATTGCATTGCCTTATATTTAGGATACAGATCTTTTTTACTTTCACTGCAGTCTCATTTGTTAGGTGCATAAACGTCCACTATTATTCTCAGTATAATCAATTACAGAAAAAAAAAAATAGGGTGTTACTTTTTCATTTTGCCTCAGTCCCACTTTGTTGATATAGCCACCTGCCTTAAATTTGAAATACAGCAATTTTGTAGTCACCACAGGTATATAGCTGACAAAAAATACCTTTTTAATATCCGTATACATTTCAGATACGTCTTTTTTTTACACCTTTGGCGCAGGCACTCTTTGTTGATGAGCCACCTTGCAAGTTAAATATGAAACCATCAACTTTGTAGACACCACAGGGTGAACTGCAGAGGTGCCAAAAATACCTTTTATATATCCCGTATACCATTTCAGACAGGGTTTTTTGTCACTAATTGGTCAGTCAAGTTTTGTTGATAGATCTACTTTGCCAGTTTACAATTGAATCCAGCGACTATGTATTCACCACAGGTTGATAGGTGCCAAAAAATACCTTTTATTATCAGTATACAATTCAGATACATGTTTTTTCACTTTGGCGCAGGCAGCTGTGGTGATAGAGGCCACTTGCAGTAAATTTTGAATGCCTCCAGCAACTTTGTATCACCACAGGTGGTACTGATAGGTGCCAAAAATACCTTTTAATATCCATATACATTTCAGACAGGTGTTTTTTTTGTTCATCTTTTGGTCAGTCAAGCTTTTATTGATTAGATCTACTTTTGCAGTTAAATTTGAATCCAGCCAATTTAGTAGTCACCACACGTGAATTGATAGGTGCCAAAAAATACCTTTTATTATCCCGTATACATTTCAGACAGGTGTTTTTTTCACATTTGGTCAGTCAAGCTTTGTTGATTAGATCGACTTTGCAGTTAAATTTGAATACCAGCAATTTTGTAGTCACCACAGGTGTACTGATACGGGGGGTGCCCAAAAATAACTTTTAAATATCCGTATACATTTCAGCCAGGTGTTTTTTTTTTTCACTTTTGGTCGTCAAGCTTTGTTGATAGATCTACTTTGCAGTTAAATTTGAATCCAGCAACTTTGGGTAGTCACCACATTGAAAGTGCCAAATACCTTTTATATCAGTATACAATTCAGATACATTTTTTTTCACTGCTCTTTGCGCTGCAGCTGGTTGATAGAGGCCACCTTGCAGTTCAATTTGAATCCAGCACTTTGTAGTCACCACAGTGTACTGATCGGTGCCAAAAAATACCTTTTAATATCCATAAACATTTCAGACAGGTGTTTGTTTTTTCACTTTTGGTTCAGTCAAGCTTTTTTGATAGACTCTAACTTCGCAGTTAAATTTGAATCCAGGCAGGCTTGTAGTCACGCACAGGTGTACTGATAGTGCCAAAAATACCTTTTAATGATTCCGTATACATTTCATAAGCCAGGTTTTTTTTTTCACTTTTGGTCAGTCAAAAGCTTTGTTGATAGATCTACTTTGCAGTTAAATTTGAATCAGCAACCTTTGTAGTTCACCACATAGGTTTGATAGCTGCCAAAAAATAGGCTTTTATTATCAGTATAACATCAATACATGTTTTTTTTCACTTTGGGCGCAGGCAGCTGTGTTGATAGAGCCACCTTGCAGTTAAATTGAATCCAGCAACTTTGTAGCCCACCAAAAACAGGTGTATCTGATACGGTGCCAAAAATACCTTTTAATATCCCATATACCATTTAGACAGGTGTTTTTTTTTTCAGCTTTTGGGGTCAGTCAAGCTTTTTTGAGAGATCTACTTTGCAGTTAAATTTGAATCACAGCAGCTTTGTTAAGTCACCACAGTGTACTGATAGATGCCAAAAATACCTTTTAATATCCGTATACATTTCAAGCCCCAGGTGTTTTTTTTTTCACTTTTGTCAGTCAAGCTTTGTTGATGAGAATCTACTTTGGCAGTTACATTTGAATCCAGCAACTTTGTAAGTCACCACAGGTTGATAGGTGCCAAAATACCATTTTAATTATCAGTATACAATTCAATACATGTTTTTTTTCACTTTGGTGCAGGCAGCGTGTTGATAGAGCCACCTTGCAGTTTAATTTGAATCCCAGCAACTTTGATAGTCACACACGCAACAGGTGTAACTGACAGGTGCCAAAAATACCTTTTAATATCCATATACATTTCAGAACAGTGTTTTTTTTTCACTTTTTGGTCAGTCAAGCTTTTTGATAGATCCTACTTTGCAGTTTAAATTGAATCCAGGCAGCTTTGTAGTCACCACAGTGTACTGATAGGGCCAAAAATACCGTTTAATATCCCGTATACATTTCAGCCAGGTGTTTTTTTCACTTTTGGCAGTCAAAAACTTTTTTGATAGATCTACTTTGCAGATTTAAATTTGAATCCAGCAACTTTGTATGCACCCACAGGTGTACTGATAGGTGCCAAAAATACCTCTTAATATCGTGGATACATTTCAAAGACAGGAGTTTTTTTCACTTTTGGTCAGTCAAGTCTTTGTATGATCTACTTTGCAGTTAAATTTGAATCCAGCAACTTTGTAGTCACCACAAGTTGATAGGTGCCAAAAAATATCTTTTATTATCAGATATACATTTTCAGATACGTGTTTTTTTTTCACTTTCAGCGCAGCCGAGCTGTGTTGATAGAGCCACCTTGCAGTTAATAATTTGAATCCAGCAATTTTGTTTTGATTATGAGGATTTGAGAAAGCTTGTGATTTCCGTCTTTTAATAAAGAGACTTTCCAAAACTCTTCCAAAACTACTCAATTTAATATTTCTGAAACATGGAGCGAAATTCAGGTGTAAGCGAGCAAAGCGGGGGTAGACAGGAGGTAGAGGTACTAGAGAAGGTGCCCTTCCAGTGCTTGGAGACAACACTCATGCCAGCGTACTCAATCAGTTGCAGGACCGATCAGTCTTTTTCCCCCATCGCTGGGGCTCAGGCCCTTTGAATCTCCAGTAACGAACAGTGGTCGCAATCTGTTCTTCAGTGTTAAAGTAACCTGGCATCCAGCAGTCTTACCTCCTTGTCCTCCCAGTCACGGCCCACAAATGTCTTCACACATCATCACATCCGGTCCTACATGAAGCAGCCCAATGTCAACTAGTGACCCACACTGTGGATAATCCATTTTCTGAAGACCCTCTTGATGACAAAATGCGGTGTGGGTCAGAAGGCATGTTAAATGATCTATAGGCCAAATAGGATGATTTGTCCTGCTCTGACGCCCAGTTACTGATGACAATCAGAGGAGGAGAAGGAAGCCGGTCAATCGCCAAAAATCCCGGGCGGTCGGCACGCTTGCAGTCCCTCTTGCTTGTAGCCCGCGCTTCCTGGATGCAGAAATTCAGGACGACAAAGTCCTTGTGTTGAAATGATGATGACGACATTGCGGATCCAACGTGGTCCTTTTTTAGCAGAATTTTGCTTGCGAGCGCTTCATCACTGGACGAGAGTAAGACGATGGGGTACGTGTCAGTACAGGTCCCGCCTCAAAATGGGTAGAGGGCGGTCTGCAGTAAGTCCGCTGATAGATTTCCGCCAGCCATGTCAGCGCAAACCCGCTCCTCACTATCGCCATCAAAAGGTCCAGGACCGTCACAAGCCTTGGCCGTTCTTTGAGCAAGCCTCTGATTTCACCCAGCGATGTCATATTGCCGCCTTTGCCGTAATTCGCAAAAGTAGAGGCAAGAACCTAGGTGTCTTACACCACCAACATGTCTAAGTCATCATGCAGGAATGCATGAGTTGAAATGGGGGCCAACACGTGGCAAAAAGGCCAGACCGACGCCGGCCCTCTTCATCCACTGTCACACCCTCTGTCTCGTCTCCTTATCTCCTCCCTCCCCACCACCAAGCGTTCTCACTTCCCATGTCTTTCAGATTCCATGAATCAGGGATCAGCCTCCGGCTTCAGATCCACCGTCGCCCGAGTACCACCACAACCACCAGAGACCCCATACTACCCCTTCTCCTTCCGCCTGTTTTAACGGACCTGCACGCCCGTACAGCGGCCAGTCTAGCAGCCAGCCTTCTGTCTTCCAGGTTTGGGAAAGAAGAAACACTTTAACCCAAAACCATCCCATAAGACAAAAGCCTGGAAGTGTCGGCATTGCCAGGCTTTTGCCCTTGGAAATGTTGTCTTTCCGTCTGGTGGACACAGATGGGTTCTTTCCACCACTTCTGCCCTTGTCTGCCCCACAATACCAGTTGCCGAGCAGGCATTTCTTTTGGCAGAAAAGCCGTCCCTGCCCTGGCCAAGCCACCGTGTCATCTAAAATTTGAAAAGCGCGTTGTCTGCATCTGTGGCTCCAGAAAAGTCCATCTGACCACTCGACACATGGACAGTAAGCAACGCCAAGGCCCGCTATATCTCTGTGACACAGCTCACTGGGTGAGCTGGTGGATGACTTTGGGGGTGATCCGGGCTCTCAGGCTCGGCGGCACCCGACGCTCATTTCGAAACCTGCAGGGATGGTGCAGCGCTCTTCCCCCAACGGTCCTCGTTGTGCATCACGTGTCCCAGAGAAACCAGGCCGTGTTGAAATTAATCTGTCTTGGAGACCGCCACACCAGGTCAAGCAGTGGACTGGCTCTCCGCTACGAGACCGAGCGCTGGCTTGGGTGACAAGAACCTTGTGCAGCAAGGTGTGTGCGATACACGTGGCGAAATCTGCTGGCCGCACATTAAGATTGGTAGGCTGGGGAGCACATCCCTGCCTGGCACATGTCATACCTTGTCGTCCAGCAAAATTTCTAAAGAGCTACCCGGGTCTGACTGCCTGCTGAGGAAGGCTCGAAGTCTAAAGTTCGCACTTCCAGCTTTCGCTCAACCCTGCTTCGTCCCACCTGGCTGCGTTTGCAGCTCAGCTCTGGCCTCCCCTCACCGTCTCATTGTGACGTGGCAACAACGCTGGAATTCTCACCCTCCACAGCGCTCCAGCGATGTGTCACAGCGCAATGCCATTATTACCAGTACGAAGTGAAACACATGCTGACAACAGCGGTGCGGACACTCGGGTGTTGGCACCGAGAGTGAGGGCAGGTGAAAGAGCTTTGCACCATCCTGCGAGTTTTGAAAGATGCCGCCAAAATGGTCAGGCAGACGATGCCCTTGTCACATGATCATTGTGGTGATCATTAGTTCTGGAACATCGTTGGAACACTCTGAAACCAATCCAGGTTCCGCCAGCGACGGAGGAGGAGACGGACATCAGATCGCCTTTTCTCCATCCGTCGAATCCACAAGGCCCCGACAGTTTCCACTTTTATCGGTCTTCATTAGGTGTGGTTCGGGTCCAGGCTAGTGCAAGGCGCGCATCAGCTCTCGGGGTGCCATCATCTGAGTGCAAGTCCAGGGCTGTGTTGAAGCTGTCGTAGGAAGTGAGGAGGAGGAGAGGTATTTACCAAGACACCGACGTTACCTGACGTCCCTGCCCCTTGAAAAGGTGCGCGAATTGAGGCGAAGGAGGAAGATGAAGAAGATTAGCTTGCTAGTGCCCCTCGACACAGAGGCTTGGGAAATCAAGGCTCCATCTCTCACATGAGTGCTTGGATGCTCCATTTCCCTCCAACATGATCCTCGCATTAAGGCCATCAAAATGAACACAGTTACTGGGTGACACCCTTCTGGATCCCCGTACAAAACAAAACTCAGCACTTTCCTTCCACCCACACCAAATAGAGAGTAAAATGCAGGAAATGGAGACCTTGCGGATTGATCAAACTGAGACATCTGTTGCGTCTGCTTCACGTTCCTCGAAATGTCACGGTGGAACAAAATCAGGGCGACGTGACAGCAGATATGCCAAGTAGCCGTAGCGGCAGCAACAGGCAGCAGGTCAATGTGCAGAAGCCTAATGGGTGACCTCTGGCAATCATTTATTTACCACCTCACCAACCCGCATGCAAATGCAGGCACACATCCAACAACACGAACTCACCGTGGACACTGAGAGACCAACTTAAGATGATGGGTGCACAGACTATCTGCTCTCACACCGATGTTTTTGTATGTGGTTCCGACCCAATAGATTTCTGGGTATCCAAAATGGACGAATGGCCCAGCTCGCTCGCCCCGCCCCTAGAGGTGTTTTCCTGCCCAGCAACCAGCGTCATATCTGAGTGGACCTTCAGCAACAGCTGGAGAATCATTTCAGACAAACACATCCGGCTTTCACAGATATTGTGGATCGTTTGATTTTCATCAAGATGAATCAGGCATGGAATCTCTGATGATGTATGGGCCCCAATTGCCGAGGCCACCGATTAGTTGCCGTCTACTTCATATCCTCTTCAAACAGAAATGGTCCTGCTGTGAAAAAACTTTTTTTTAAAATATCATTTCTTACGTGCAATTTTTATCTCTTTCCCAACAGTTCATTTTGCTGGTTTTGCTAGTGAAGGAGAACTGTAAAAGACAGCAAGGTTTCATGACATACAACCGTATTCCATTTACTCACTTTATCTTTAGAAGTTTTCGCATTGTCCAGTGGTTTGCAGGTCAGTTGCTGTGGGATACAGCTATAATTATGGGCTTTGAACAGAAATGTGGCTTCTAAGTGGCATGTCTCCCTCACAATTTTTAATAGTGGGCTGGAGAAGTCATATTTATAATTTGTTGGGGTCATGGTTGCATGTGAGATACAGCTATTAAATCATGGTCCTTTGGAACAACGAATGGGCTTCTAAGTGGCATTTCACCATCACAATTTTTTAATAGTGCTGAGGAAGTCATATTTATAATTTCTTGGGTCATGGTTGCTGTGAGATACACTATAATCAGTCTTTGGAACACAAATGTGGCTTCTAAGTGGCATTTCTCCATCCCACAATTTTTTTAATAGTGCTGAGAAGTCATATTTATAAATTTTTTGGGGTCATGTGCTGTGAGAGACAGCTATAATCATGGTTCTTTGGAACAGAAATGTGCTTCTAAGTGGCATTCTCCATCTACAATTTTTAATATGGCTGAGAAGTCATTTTATAATTTTTGGGTCATGCTGCTTTGAAATGCACAATACTACCAGTCCCAACAAAAAAATTTGTTTACTAAACAAGACATTTGTTCCTTCACAATTGTCAAGAGTGGCTCAAGGGTGATGGCGTTGCCGTCAGAAATGGAATAGATACGACACTGTAAAATGGACACATATTACAAAATACTTGTTTTTGCAAGATCTTTAACAAGCTATCAATCCCTGTATTGAGACAAACCCATCTTAATACAATTAAAAAAGAAAACTAAAGACATGGTGGGATTCCATTCATATTTTTACTAAAAAAACATTGCATGTATCAAAATAGCTGGTAAAAAAAAAATTCCTCCTGAATTGTCACAAGGTGAGGTAACAGGAAAACTTGACCAATGTAAGCTTTTCAGAGGACATGGATATGGAGCACGGACAGAGAACAAAGTACAGAGACAATTTCCTCCACACGTTGTGATATATGAGAAAAAGAATGCCAAGAAAAAGGGCACCTGGGTGGAACCAGGAGCGTTAACCACCAAATTGCAGAGTGTAGCTCAATGGTCCGCACTCATACGGAGGGGCAAGCGCTACCCAGGTCTTGAACTGTGTACTGAGGAAGCTGGAGGTCTTACCTCACACTTTCCGCTTTCCCGCAACTCTGCTTCAGCACGACTGTTTTCGTTTGATAGCGTCATAAGGGCCATTTTTAACCGTTAATAGATGACTGGGACGCCACCACTGGACTCGTCCAGCACCCCACTGTAACTTCGGCCCTGCTGCTGAACCTGCGTGTTAATAGATGACAGACGCTAGCTTGGCCTCTCACCGGCACCACTGTAAGTCGGCAGCTGGACCCTCACGTGTTAACAGATGGCTGACGGCAGCACTGGCTCTCACCGTTAGGGGCAATCAGGAGAGCATAAAATTTCACTAAAAAATCAGATTTTGAAAAAAGATGATTTCTGTGAGGTTAAGTAGTGTCAAAAAGGGATCCAGGGCTGGACACAAAATTGTACAATTTGAAGCTTAAAATTTTCTGGGCACTGGAGTCACTATGGGGTACGCATCATTTGATCTCCAGGTGGAGTCTGTCCCCTAATCAATGAGAAGGATTTGAGGAAAAATGAACCATTTGAATTGATTGGCTGATTCAGTCTCAGAAGCCATGAGGGCAAATGTCCTCTCAACTAAGAAGTGTTTTGGGATGATTAGGACATTTGTATTACTTATGGTGGTTGCGACCGAATTATCACATCTACACAACGTGTAAAAAATACCTTCAAAAACTGCAGGAGGGGTGTATGTTTGTAGGTATATCACACGTGAAAAAAAAACAAAAAAATGTAATCAATGTAAAACTGTAAATAAGAAACTTCCCTAAATAAATTCTGTAAAAAAATTCATTACCAAAAAATATACTAAATGAGTCACTGTACAAAATATGCATAGTGGCAACTTTGTGATCTGTTGGGTCAAACAGGTTTATGGGTCATGCTGTGCCCAGGACAGGTATACGTCTATGTCCAGTGAAACTATAGAGCAATCGGTGGTAAAGACGTCCTTTTTCCAGCACATTTTAAATGATGGGCTCATGCAGGTTTGGGGCTCATGCTGTGGCCCAGGACAGGTATAGTCAATGTCCAGTTCAACTAAAATGGTGGTTCAAAGACTCACTTTTCCCCCTACGGCACTTTTTAATCTGTGGGCCAGACAGGTTTAACTGTCATACTGCGGTACAGGACAGATATTAGTCAATCAAGTCCAGATTCAACTAAAATGGTGTTGAAAAGACATTCCTTTTCCCACACATTTTTTAATCTGTGGCCAGAGGTTTAATGGTCATCACTGCGTACAGGACAGATAAAGTCAATGTCCAGTCACTAAAATGGTGGTTGAAAGACTCCTTTTCCCAGCACTTTTTAATTTGGGGGTCAGAATTTAAAAGGCATACTGGGGGTCCAGGGCAGGTATAGTCAATGTCCATTCAACTAATAGGTGGGTGAAAGACCCTTTTCCCAATTTTTTAATCTGTGGGTAGACGGGTTTAAGGCCAAAAGCGGTACAGGGAAAAATATATTAAGCCGTTAAAATAAAATGTGGTTAAAGATCCTTTTCCGGATTTTTTAATCTGGGTAAAGCAGGTTTGGGGTCATGCTGGTTCCGGACAGGGATTTCAGTCCAGTTAAAGTAAAATGAGGGTTCAAAAATACCCCCTTTTTCCCCTTTTTTAATTGGGATCGCGGTTTAAGGGTCATGGGGTGCAGACAGGGATAGGAATGGTCTGTGATTTTTTTTCTGTGGCTTTTAACTAATTTGTTTGCCTAAATTTTCCCCCTTTTCCCAATTTAAATGTTGTGGATGTTTTTCCCAGCTTCCCCAGCCTGTTTGGGTGTAAGAATGAAGTGTTTTTCCCTCTCCCATAACTTTAAGGGTTCTCGATAATCTATCATCGACCATGAATATCTTTTTTGATAATTTCCCAATCGACTTTACCCCTGTGATAGTCAAAGTAATGCTATCCCTTTGAGGGGCACATCAAAGGAGGATATCATTGAACCCTGGACTACTTTAATACTGTGTTTCACAGGTTCCAACTCGAGATTCCCTGTTGTGTATCTTTAACGTATACCTCCACTAGCACTGCACAGGCATCCATTGTCCATAGGTTTATGTTCCGAAGAAGTACGATATATAGTTTTATTTGTATAACTACTGGACTCGTCTGTACGAAAAAGCACAGTCTGATGCACTTTTTCCAGTAGCCAAAAAAAAGTGTGCAAAGGTTTACCAACCTACCAGAAGGCAATATGACACCATGGATTGAAGGAGGTGAAATGGAGACCGTGGTATCTGAAACGTTGAAAATTTCCTTGTCAACGGGGAGTTTTTGGGCCCAAGGGGGAAATTGATTGTGAGGCCCACCAGTTGAGTTTTTTGGCCCACCGGGGAAATTTATTTGGGGCCCCCTTTAGCTATATCAGCTGGCATGTTCCTCTTGCTTTTTGCCTCCTTCCCGCGTTCCCCGGGTCTGCTATGCTTGGGCCATTAGGGTTTTCCAATTGTCCTGTGGGCCAATCCAAGCCGGCATATATTCCATGTTTCCCGGCACATGTACTAAAGATAAACTGCAAAAGCAGTGCAAAAAAGTATCCTAAGGTAGGCACTGATGGAGGTCCTCCTCTACTTGGTTCCATCGTATATTAGCCACAAAAAGAGATGTTCGCTTATTGAAGCATGGCCCATTTTAATTTAAATCAAATACTACGTTCCCGTACAACATTTAAAAAGTGTTGGATGGTCCTCGGGGCTGGAGGATCCTTGGCGGGCCAGGTCGAACCACAACCAAAGGGGGCAGGCAGATGATGGGTACAAAAGCCATTCACTATTTCTCCATGGGGCATGGCCTTGGGGGACCGCTGTATTTGCTTGAGGCCCCCCAGGAGATTTGGCATCCCCTGACCCCTCTGCCCAATGCTAGTAAGCAACACAGACGGTTTGATGTACTGATGCCAACTGTGGTTTTGGGTCCCAGGCCTAGGAGAAACCATGAGCATGCATCTTGACGTAGGTTGAATGATGACATCATGCCCCACCACCGGACGCAAGCTCCCAGCATGAACGCCTGGGGGGAAAAGGTAATTGGGCGGTATATCTCATTGGAAATTTTTAACCTACGGGAGATGTTTTATACAGGGGACAGTTTTTTTTGGGACTGGGGATGTAAAACCTCAGACTGTATATGGTAAGAGAGCATGTATTTCCTAAGGGACATTATATATTAACAGAGGGCTGTATAAAGCACAGGGAGAAGTTATGGCTACAGGAGGCATGCATATACCTAAAGGTCTTATTCAGATATAGGGGGGAGGGATACATTACAGGAGGGGGGTATTTGGGTACAAAGGGGGATTTTTTATATATTAATATTATTTTATATATTTTAAACACAACAGGGGGGTTTTTTGGTTCAGGGGGCATGTATACCCAAGGGCATAAATTTCTTTAGGGGGCATGTATACCACAGGGATATTTTACATGGGTCTGTATTCTTACAGCAGGCATGTTTATACTTACATGGAGCAGAATAAACCTTAAGGGAGCATATATACAAAGGATAATTTACCTACGGGGATTTTCCTACTAATAGGGGGCTCTATTACATACTATTTGTGGGGCAAAACTTTATTTTTTTTTAAACCTATACAGGTGGCTCCTACTATGCAGCCTAACTATTACCTTTTAACCTACCAGGGGCCTATATGCCTACTACTAGGGGTTTACCTGTCTGCCTACATAGTTTTAAGGGGGTGTCTACTTACTATATTGGAGGTTTACTTACCTACTATATGGGGACAAAAAAGAAGATGAAAATTTAGGAAGACATGTATGAACGGGCAGCGCCAGTTTTCTGGTGTACGGAAGCCAAAAAGAATGTATGAACAAGCGCTCTCCAAACTTTGGTGCGATAAGTGCCTTTGTGATGCGCCAAAGACACTGTTTAGTGTGCCAAAGTTTAGGGGCGTTCGGGGGGCTTGTCACACCACATTCTTAGAAGTAGACACATTTATGATTCTTTGACGCCAAACCTAGGCTAGAACAACCAGACCAGGATAAAGGTGGTCTGCCTGATCCAGACTTGTGATATTGGTACTACACTGCGCCTGTATGTATGACCTGCTGAAGAACAAGTTCATACATTCTGATGCATTCTATACTACCTTAAAGGGGTGTTATCATTTGAACTGTTCGGGCTCTTCAGCTAATTCTCTGAGATTGAATTTGAATTCCAGGGGTGAGTCTCTCCTCTCAGCAGGTGTGTCTGTCCTCCCAGGAGGCGTGTCTCTCCTCACTGAATACCTGTGACATCATCATTCCGGGTGAGGCAGTAGAAGCAGAAGGATGTCTGCAGAGGACAGCTCCTCAGCCTCCTGCATGCTGCTCCTGTGTCTGCAGAGCTTCAGGCTGACTCCACAAGCTCATTGCTGTGCTATATGCAGTTATACACACATCCTGAACTGATGAGACATGTGAGGAGTGTACACTGCCCCCCCTTCCCCTCTGTTACCAGGCAACAGACTGGGTTATATGGAGCAATGCACACTGCACTCCCCCTCCTCCTATCCCCTTGTTAACAGGTAGGAGCCTGTATAAGACTCTGTTATATGAGGGGATCTGTAACTTAAACAGCCAGTAATTGCCCAGATCATTCACCCTAGTGCTGAGAGATGTGTATAGATGAAGCAGACCTTGGTTTCACTATCGATTTTAACAGCTCAGAGGGGAGAAAACACAGAGTGTGCAGGCAGCCAATCACAGCGCAGGGGGCGTGGCCGTGGAGTTTCCTGTCTGGGGGCGTATCCCAACAGGCAGAATGAAATGTCATCCAGCCAATCACAGTGCAGGGGGCATGTCTAGGGGGAGCGGGATCCGGCCAGCAGCAGAAACAGAATACAGATTTACAGAAAAGCTCATATTTGCTAAACCAAGTGGCAGAGGTAATGCAAACCAATTACAAAATGCTTATTTTTACTGTCCCCATAATCTGAAGCATGATCTTTGTAGCGATAAAACCCCTTTAAAGCTATTCAGAACTGGCCTGTCAGCACCAGGATTCATACATGTCGCCCTTGGTACACAAATGGGACCACTTTTACTGTTTGGGGCACAAGGAGGTCATTATTATCATTGGCACTATGGATGGGGAGTTTGTACAGAGGTGGGAAATGGTCATGAAGTGCTGGAAAAGGAGGGGATAAGTGCTGTTTTTTAAACTGCATGGACGAGTCAGGCAGTCGGGACCAAAAGGAAAAAAAAGGGAGAGAAAATAACTATCATAAAAGGGGAAAATCATCAAAAAAGACATCCCAATGGTCCCATTAAATTTACTGAACCCGTATTTTGTTGCAGAGGCATCCCTAAATGGTATCCCCACTATAGTTCGGTAGGGGGTTAAAATTGGTCGTAGTGTAATGGTTTATATACGGTAATGGTATGGTGTATTGTTCAGTCCCTATGTGGTATTATCCAGTCAGTATGTGATCATGGTGTGGCGGTATATGGTCTTGGAATTTTTGGTAATGGCCTTGTGTTGCTGATTTGTGTAGTGATGTTATTTGGTAACTGTATGACCATAAGGGGTTATACTTGTGTTGGGTTATTAACAAGTGGGTTGCCAGGGGAAAACCCAGGGAGTAGGGGGCCTATTAGGGGGAAAGGGAACAGTTAATGTTCGGGGGCAGGCGTTTGGGCCCTGTGTAGTAGTGTGCTGTGAGTGAAGGAGCGGGGCCCAAATCAGCAAGTTTGGGGATGGAGCTGGGTGAACAGAAGGGGGGCCGGGTGCGAGGGGGAAGCTGCAGTTGGGCAGAGTGTCAGTTTAGAGTCAGTCAGAGGAAGGAACAGTTAGGGGGTTACACACAGGACAAATACGGTCGGGAAAGTTTCTGTCAGAGGGGGATGGTTTTCTCCCCGGTTTTAGTTTAAGCCCCCCCCCTTCGTCCCCACATGTTCATGTTCCGCCCGAAAACTGGGCGCTAGAAGGGAAACCTGTTCTATTTTTTTCTAAACCAAGGGCAGTTAAAAAAAAAAGGGAACGGTAAATCTTTTGCAGGGGGGAACCGCTCCCTTTGGTTTTTTCCATTTAAAGGGCCTTTTTATATTAAAGACCTTGCAAAAAAAAAGTCATTTTTGAAATATGGGGTTCATTAACAGTATCCTACCTATTCCTAATATCCCCTCTTGTGTGGGCTCCCATCACTCCTCAGGTGCTATATTTACAGAGCATTTTTGATCCCTCCTAAAAGGGCCCTGCCAGCACTGATTGCTATTTTTTACAAAACCTGTCCTTCTACTGCGGGCCCAAGTAGAAACCAGTAAACACGCCTCTGAATTAAAAAATTAAACCCAAAGGGAAAACAAGACGAATAAATTGTATTTGAGAAAACCCCCCTTTAAAAGGCCGGGTGTTAAATTTTGAAAAGCCGGGTTTACAACGCTTTAAAAACCCCGAAAACCTTTCCTTTTAAATCCATCGGGAAAAACCTGCTGAAGGGCCCAATCCCCTTACGGGAAAAAGATAGTTTTTGGGGCCCCCTCAGATTTGCATTTACATGAGGGGGGGAAAAATTTTTGGGTTGTTTTTTTGGAGAGAGTAGAAATCAAAGTGCGTAAAGGCCCGGACTAACCATGGGGCCCAAAACCGGGGGAAATTTCCCCGGGGGCCCCCGCGGGGTTCCCGGGCCGCAGGGGGGCTCCGGCCGGACCCGGCCCGCCGAGGAGGACGGTTTTCCCCCCCGGCGGGCCCCGGGGGCCCGGGTTTCTGTGGCGCGCTACAGGGGCCGCAAGGTCCCATCAGCGAAGGGCCCCCTGTACCAGGGGGCCGACGGGCCCCCCCCCTCCCCCACACGGCTGATGGCCGGGTCACCGACCCACCAGCAGCAAAAAGGGCCCCCGCCTAAACCGCGCGGTGCAAGCACAGCCGAGGCTGAACACCCGGGGATCTACTGATCCCGTCTGTTCAGCTCCCAGGGGGGCCGGGGGGCAGGCGCGCGTTTTGATGACGTAAACGGGCGCCTGCTCCGGGGCCCCCCCGCACTCTGCATTTAAAGGTTCCAAACTGGACCAGAGTGAAGGGGAACGGGACACCCATTTGCCCGGGGGGTGAGTATTACGTTTTTTTTTTTTTTTTTTAATCAATTACTGCCCGGGCTGCCTATCCCTCCCTTTTTGCCCTGGCTTAAAAATGCCCCCCTGCCCTGGCTATATACTCCCCCCTGCCCGGGCCCTCCCGTACTGCCCCTGCCCTGGCTAAATAAAGCCCCAGACCTGGCTATATACTCCCCCTCCCCTTTGCCCGGGCTTATAAACTGCCCCTGCCCTGCCCGGGCTATAAAACCCCCCTGCCCGGGTGCCTATACTGCCCCTCCCCGGGGGTTTTCCCTATAATCCCCTTTGCCCTGGCTTTATATCCCCCTTTGCCCTGGTTTAAAAAACTCCCCCTGCCCTGCCCTGGCTTTTTTCTGCCCCTGCCCTGGCTTTTTAACCCCCCCTGCCCCCCCCCCTGGCTTTATATTTGCCCCCCCGGGCAAATATACTGCTCCTGCCCGGGCTATATACTCCCCCACCCTGGCTAAAAAATCCCCCTTTCCCCTTTGCCCTGGCTTTATACTGCCCTGCCCTGGCTATTTTTCCCCCCCCGCCCGGGCCCTCCCTTTATACTGCCCCTGCCCTGGCTATATATTGGCCCCCTGGCCCGGGCTTTTAATTACTCCCCCTTTCCCCTCCCCTGGTTAAAAACTGCCCCCGGGCCCTGGCTAAATACTCCCCCTGCCCTCCCCTGGTTTATATACTCCCCCTCCCCTTTGGCTATATACTCCCCCTCCCCCTTGGCTAAAAATTTTGCTCCGCCCGGGCCCAATATACTGCCCCCCCCTGGCTTAAACCCCCCCGGGCCCTTTCCCCTGGCTTTTAAAATGCCCCTCCCCCTGGCTATATAATTTTGCCCCCTCCCCTGGCTATTTGATACCCTCCCCGGGCCCTATTTTTAAATCCCCCTGCCCCGGCCTAAAATGATCCCCTTCCCGGGGCTATAGGGATCCCCCTGCCCTCAAACCGGGTTACCCTGCCCTGGATAAATTTGCCCTGCCCTGGCTACCTATACCCTGCCCTGCTATAAAAACCCCCTGCCTCCCTACTGAAACCCCTGCCTGGCTAATAAAAGGCCCTCCCACTGGTTTCCCTATGCCTGCCCTGGTTTTCCTATGCCCTGCCCTGGCTACCTAAACCCTTTGCCCTGGCTACCTAAACCCTGCCGGTACTGAACCCTTCCCGGGCCCAAAACCTTTCCCCCTCCTGGTAAAAGGGCCCCCTCCCCTGGCTATTTGATACCCCCCCCGGCTCCCTATACACTGTCGGGCCCTATATGATGCCCTGCCCTGGTACTGATCCCCTTCCCCGGCTATATGATGCCCTCCCCCTGGCTAAATGATGCCCTGCCCTGGAAATGAAAACCCTGCCCTGGCAAAATTTTAAACCCCTCCCCCTGGCTACCGATACCCTGCCCGGAAACCGAAACCCGCCCTGGTTTATATAAACCCCTTTGCCCTGGCAAAAATTTTTAAACCTGCCCTGGCAAACCGATACCCCCCCCCGGCTATATGATGCCCTGCCCTGGCTATAAAATCCCCGGGCCCATGGCAAACCTAAAAACCCTCCCCCTGGCTATATGATGCCCTGCCCGCTACTGATACCTGCCCTGAGCTAATGAGGGCCCTGCCCTGACAAATGTTTCCCCCTCCCTGGCTAAATAATGCCCTGCCCTGGCAACTGATCCCCTTTGCCTGGCTACCTATACACGGGCTTTATAAAGGGCCCCCCGGGTTTACTGTTTACCCGGGCCCGGGCCCTACCTAAAATACTGGCTTTTATTTTCCCTCCCCTGGCTACTAAAAACCCTCCCGGGAAAAACCAAATCCCCTCCCCTGGCTATAGGGCCCCCTTCCCCCTGATTACGGATACCCTGCCGGGCTACCAATATACTGTCTGGCTATATTTTGGCCCTCCCCGGCTACTGATGCCCTGCCCTGGCTTTTGGGAAAACCTTTTGGCTCCCTATACCCTGCCGGGCTATATGATGCCCGGGCCCGGGCAATGATCCCCCGGTTTTGGCTAAAAGAAAACCCTCCCTGGCTATATGAAAACCCCCCTGGCTACCTATACCCTGCCCTGGAAAACCTATACCCGGGCCCCTGGCTACGTTTACCCTCCCTGGTACCTTCCCACTTTTTGGCTATAGGGATCCCCTCCCCGGGGTAAAAGGATCCCCTGCCCTGGCTACTGATCCCCGGGGGCCCTGGCAAACTGTTTCCCCGCCTGGTCCCAACACCCACCCTGGCTATATGAGCCCTCCCTGGCTCCCCTTTTACCCTCCCCGGCGCCTAAAAAAAGCACTCCCAAAAACCTTTTACACTGCCCCTTGGCGCCTATAATACCCTGCCTACCTATACACGGGCCCTGGCTGCCTATACACGCCCAGCCCTGCCTATAAACTGTCCCTGCGCCTATAATTTCCCGGCCGCCTGCATACGGGGCCCCCCCTGCCGCATACTGGACCGCCTGCCAAACAAAATTGGCCCTCCCTGCCTACAAAAAGGGCCCCTTTCCTGCCTAAGGGGGGGTCTCCCTTTTTAAACATCCATTTTTATCTGAAAAATTTTTTAATTTTCAAAATTTTTAGGGCTAAACATATTTGTTGGGGAATTGATGGGAAAAAGTCCCTTGGAAAAGAGGGGAAAGTCAAAGATGTTTTTGGGGTAAATTCAACGGGACGAGTAGTGCCCGGGGGAAAAGGGAAGACATTCCCTGCTGTACGGCCAGGAAAGAAATGGAAGGGAACGACCCATCGGGAAAAGACGTCATGGGGGTTTTTGGGGCCAGAAGAAAAAAAAGGGAGAAGAGAACAACTCCCATCAGAGATGACCCCCCCTTGTGAGTCTCTGCTGTCAAGGGGTAAGTTTACTTCTTTTTGAGTCATTTGCTGGTTCATGTGATGGTGACCTGACTACGGGGGAAATGGTTGGGGGGGGTTTGGGTATTTAAATGTTGGTGCTTATTTAGTGTCCTGGTGGGCTTGCCCCTGAATTTTAAGGCGCAACCCCGACCTGGGGATGAGGGGGTTTTTCTCCCCCACTGGTTTTTTTTTCTTGCTTGTGTGTAGGGGGCTCTCACAAGGAGCGGTTTTTTTGGGGCATTTTTTTATGCGTTTTTTTGTGCAAAATGTTTCCCGCATTTTAAATGGTCGCCTTTCTGCCAAAAAACGCACCAAAAAAAACATTAAAAAAATGCACCAAAAAAGCTCCGGGGTAAAAGCACCTTTATTTGTTTGTTTAAATTTTTGACGTTTGGGAGGGCGAACAAACAAGGGGCAATTTTTTTTTAAACGGAAATTGTGGGTGGGCTGCTGGGGGGGCTGTGCCAGGGGGGGAAATTTTTTTTCCCATTTGGCCCTGCTTTTATTTATTGCAATTTGGAAAAGTGGAAAAAAAAAAACCGGGGAAAAAGGCGGCGGGAGAGGTCCCCACTTTTAAGTCATTAGTGGGGCCCCAAGGGAAAACCCCTAGAGGAAGAACCACTGGAACGGTTTAGGTAAAAACCAGTGGGTGGGGGGAAAAGGGAAAAACCCCCCGTTTTGCGTGGGTGTGGGGCTAAACTGCTGGGTGCTGGGACAAAGAGCGGCCGTTTGTAAAAGCAAAAACCGATAAGGGGGAGAAATAAAAGCCTCATCACTCCCCAAAATGTTGTTGTTTTCCCAAAAGATTATTGTAAGGGGCAATAAAACCCAAAAACTGCACCTCCCCCAGGCAATTCAAAAGTTGCGTTAAAATGATAAATTTGTTAGTGGTTTTATGCTTAGTACTTTGTGTCATAGCTTTTGATATACAGACAGTTCCCGGGTTACGAATGGGATAGGGACTGTAGGTTTGTTTTTTAAAGGGGTTTTGACACGATGTAATGTTTGGGTGTGGGTCCTCCAAAATGGGTATTTAATCACTTTTTTAAATATATTTTGATTACAAAAATTGCAGTCTGAGTGAGCTACAGGTGCCTTACCTCCCTTTTTTGGTTCCCTTAAAACTTCTATTAGTAGGGAATAAACAAAGAATTTCGGGCCGGGCCGGGGCCCTTTGCACAGAAAAACCCCTTCTTATCTGATAAAAGGGGAGCTAAAAGGAAGTTTTTCAAAAAAAACCCCCAAAAACCCAAGGGGAAAAAAATTTTTGTTTTTTTTGTATACAGAATCCATTTAGTTTTAGGGGAAAAAACTGAGTAAAACCCGGGCTTTAAACTAAAAATAAGGGAAAAACTTGAAAGCCCCAAACTCGGGTGGGGAAAAAAATTTTTTTCCTTTAAAAAGGAATCACCCAGGGAATTAAAAATTTTAAAGGAACTTTACACGTCCCAATCCCAACCCCCCCCTTCCGCTGACGGCCTCCTTTTCAGTTTTCCCGGGCTTTTTTTCTTTTGATTTTTAAAACAGAAAAGACGTCCGGGCAAACCCCCAAAAAAAAAAAAATTAATTTGTAAGAAGGAACAGGTAAAATTTTTTAAAAAGGAATTTTAAAGCCAAAATTATTTCTTTAGTTTTAGGGAAACCACCAAGGGCAAAACATTTGTTTTCCATTGGGCCCTTTTAAAAAATTTCACCCCTTTTTTCCCCAAAAGTGTTGCTTTTGGCATGCGGGAACTTGTCATTCCAAAGCAAACTATCCCCTGGGGAAATGGAACAAAAATTTGCCGCATGCCCCATAAGTTTTCATTTGAAATTTGGGGAAACAAAAGTAAGTCGGAACGGGGGAAAAAGCCCCGGGAAACAGTTTTGGGGAAAATCCGGGTATATTTTTATAAAGTCTTAAAAAAGGTTTATTATTTGTGGGGGAAAGGGGGGGCCAAATCAATTTTTGGTTTCAAAAGGATACCCCATTTTAAATTTAAACCCCCCACTGGTTTTGGTTTCCCTTTTGGGAAACGGGGTTTTTAACCCATAGTTCCCAAATTTTTTAAAAAGAAAAAAAAAGCAGGAGAAATTTTTTTTGGGCGGGCGCTAAGCGCGCCGCGTCAAATATTTCATGGACACGCCCATCTTAACGGTATGCCCACCCCCTTCAAAAGCCACACCCACTCCCTAACTGCATAACGGCTTTGGAGAAAGCCAGGTAGATGCCTTATAGCCGGGGTAGTAGCCCCCCATAACCAGGTAGTGCCCCTTACAGGCAGGTAGATGCCCCCTTGTAGCCAAATAGATGCCCATTGTTAGCCAGGTAGAGCCAAATTTGTAGCCATGTAGATTGCCCCCCTTTGTTAGCCAGGTAGATCCCCCCCCCATTGTTTGCCAGGAAATTGCCCCCAATTGTTTGCCAGGAGTGCCCCCATTGTTTGCCAGGTAGATCCCCCCATTGTTTGCCAGGAAAGATCCCCCATTTTTTTCCAGGTAGTGCCCCCCCATTTTTTGCCAGATAGTGCCCCCTTTGTTGCCAGGTAGATGCCCCCATTGCTTTCCAGGTAGTGCCCCCTCTGTTGCCAGGTATTGCCCCCATTGTTTGCCAGGTATGCCCCCATCGTTAGCCCAGGTAGTGCCCCATCGTTAGCCAGGTAGTGCCCCATTGTTACCGGGTAGTGCCCCATCGTTAGCCAGGTAGTGCCCCCATGCCCCCATTGTTACCCAGGTAGTTGCCTCCATTTGGCCAGGTAGTGCCTCCATTGTTGCCAGGTCGTGCCCCCCCTTGGTAGCCAGGTATTGCCCCCTCTGTTGCCAGGTAGACCCCCCATTGTAGCCAGGTAGTGCCCCCATTGTAGCCAGGTAGACCCCCAGTAGTAGCCAGGTAGTGCCCCCCTAAGTAGCCAGGTCGTGCCTCCATTTTAGCCAGTTCGTCCCCACATTGTAGCCAGGTAGTGCCCCCATTGAAAGCCAGGTAGTGCCCCTCATTGTAGCCAGGTAGTGTCCCATTGTTAGCCAGGTAGTGCCACATTGTTAGCCAGGTAGTGCCCCCCATTGTTACCAGGTATTTGCCCCTTTTGTTGCCAGGTATTGCCCCCATTGTAGCCAGTAGACCCCCCATTGTACCAGGTAGACCGCCCATTTTAGCCAGACAGTGCCCCCCTAAGACTAATAAAAATAAAATAATAAAATCCACTTACCTGACCAGGCTCCTGCAGAGCAGCCCGCTCCTGGACATCTCCTCAGCAGTGTCACAGGGGAAGTGAGTGCAGCCGCACAGCGGCGCCGGACATACAGGGGGAGGAGGCAGGAGGGAGCGATCCCTTCTGCCTCCTCCCTGCTCAGCGAGGTTCCGGGCGGGTGAAGCGGGCGCAGCGCCCGCTTCACTCGCCTGTGGGAACGGACCGGCAGCGCCAGAGTAGCGCACCTGCTGGCGGTGGGAGGAATGCTATCTCCCCCGGGAGGGTGGGGGGGACCCCAAATAGTGGGACCCCCCTGCCAAAAACGGGAGAGTTGGCATGTATGGCTTATCTTAATAAGAAAACTCCTCTAAATATCCAAACAGATTATTTTTACCAATGCACAACACATAAAAACAAGTATAAAAGTAATGAGGGAGATTCACTAAAATTAGTGCAAAAGAACAAAATAATTGCTGAATAACCAATGATATAACTATGAGGTGGTGCAAATGTCCGTCAACTTCTGGCATAAATTATAGCAAATCTGTTGTGTTGTGGAAGGTTCTGTGCACTCCACCTACACTCCAGCTACTACTTTGGAACTCACTGCCCCAACACATCAGACTGTCAGACCCTGCTGCTACTACACCTCTCCACAAACATGTCTGCCCCCTCACCTTTCCACCTTCCTTGTAGAGTGTAAGCCTTCGCGGGCAGTCTTCTCTCCTTCTGTACCAGTTGTTAGTCATTTATCATCCCTTTTGTATTTGTTTGACACATGTTATGTATGTAATCCACCTTGAATGTATATTGTCCTGGAACTAATGGCACTTTAAAATAAATAATAAAAATAATACTAAAGTAGTGAGAGCTGCACAAAAATGGAAAAAGTCACAAAATTGGAATGTACCAAAATGTGTGACTGTGTCACACCACAGAACTGAAGAAAAGCTATTCATAAATTCTCCCTAATATCTACGGTTAAATTAGCAACATCAAAAAACACCAGACACCGGCCCTGTGATGGTCTCCTCTTCTCTCTTAAACAGGTCACCTATGAAGTAGCAGCTGCATGCTCTAAGCCATACTTGCGAACTTTTGAAAATTGTCTTTAGGGAGATTTACTTGCTGCACCCCTTTTTACAGGCCATACTTCTTAATTACAGGTCATTCCTCATATCCATAAATTGTAATTGCCACTTAAAGGGAATCTATCGCCATTTTTTTCTAATTAAAACAAGATACTGATGCATATTGTTTCCTTCTTCGGAGTTTTAATTTTCTGACTGTAGTTTTTGTAATTCTGTTGTCTGTATATGATTATGGGGCGGCCATCTTCCCTGAGCTACTTTTAACAGCATTTAGAGAGATGCTTTACAGCAGCCTTATGGGGAAAGAATCCTGTGAACAGGAGCAAACCCATTCACTGCTATAGGGGAGTTTTCTAGCCATGCTTTATGATCCGGGAAGATCTCACTGTGCTTGGAGGGGGAGATATGGCCATCTACTATTATGAATGGTGGATCCTGGGTTATCTGCACATATTGGTGCCACCTTTCAGTGTAATCCTGCCTGTGTCAATAATGAGGAGACTGCTGAAAAATTTTCTCTACTGAACAGAAAGTGTCAGACAATTATTAGGCTTAGGGCTTGTCCCCATGGCAAGGGTTTTTGGATGGTTTTTCAAACGGTTTGCGGTTTTAGAAACCGTCTGAAAACCTGCAAGCAACACGCCCCCATAGACTTAAATATAAAAACTGTCCAGCAGTCCCCACTGAACTGTTTTTCCGCCGGGCGGTTCTTCATACCGCTGGTGGTCCTCAAAACTTAGAACATGTTCATTCTTCTGATCGGTTTCTATAAGGAAAATTAACATTGGAGTCAATGTTTACCGTTCAAAACTGGGCGAGTGGTTTTTGGCACGGTTTTTGCAAAAAAAAAAAAGTGAAGAATGATCCCACCTGTAGTGGGTGTGTTTTGGAGGTTCTTTTGCACGTTTTTACACATGAAGGTCCTCAAATCACTTCCTGGTTCTGACGGAAGAGGACACAGCAGCATGCCTCCAAGACAATACCACCGCATGGACATGGACGTGAGCAGACTGATCTCCGGGGTGAGTGTCAGTGTGAATGAGAGTCTCTTTTTAGCCTAAATTTACCACTTTTTTTATGCTGTTAACATGCAAATGGGCTTAAAGTGAAAAAGTAGATTTGTTTTACTATTTGTCGTAAAGGGACACTAGGTCACATTTGTGCATGTATTGTTTTATGGTGGTGGTTTTTGGGAAAAAAAATCTATATATACATATATATGTATATTTTGTTTCGTTACAGGTACATAGCTGCCCCGAGCTGTGGGAGAAGAGCGACCCCGGGTACAGCAACCGGATCCTCAAGAACAGATCGTGGATCTCCATCTGCGAGGTGCTGTACCCGGGGAAATGGAGCGGGTATGATGCCCGAAAGGAGGGGCTTATCCGTAAGTAAATTTTTATATTACTATTGCTGTCGTATTAATTGTCAATGTGATGTGAATTAACTTTTTTACACTGGTCTTCCCACATTCCCTAATGTCGCGCCTGTCACGTCAAAATGTTTTCAGTTCCAAAAGGTGACTTCAGGGCTGTGGCCTCATGTGGTCACAGCATTGATGTCCCCTTCTATAACTTACAGGTTGTGGTGAAAGGCGATGCACTAGGTAATGTGGGAAATCCAGAATTAAAAAAGTCACCTGTCAATCATCTTTAAATTTAACCCACTATAATTTATTGCACAGTTGAAGATGTCATGAAATGTAAGAACGTGCGTGACCGCTTTGTGAAGTGGCACCGTGAAGGTGAGCGAAATGGGGCCTCTCTCTCCCATCCGCCGAAGATCGCCCATCATGACGAGCTGATGTTCATCCTTTCTCAGAGGGAACTCTGGCCATAAGTACTAATTTACATGAAATGTCTCTGTACCTTAAAAAAATATTTTTTTTTGTTAAATCCTAAGTCACCAAGCAATGTTGCTAGAGCCAGGCTGGAGTTTTCCCCAAGAGAGGATTAGCATCAGCAGAGGGAGAGTAACCCCATCCCCTTCACAGCGTCCAGCGCCACTGAAGAAGTGGCGGGCGGAGAAGAACATCTGCCGGGACCTTCAGGGGTGGGGCATGCCTCCACTGAGGATTCATCGGCTGCAGCTGTCTCTGCTGCCACCCCAGAGCTCACCCCTATATCACGTCCCGGTTCCCCTCCAATGCATGTCTTCCAACGTCAGGGTGAGTCAAAGGACCCGACGTAGGAGGGACAGAGATAGGGAGGGAGAAGCAGAAGCTCTGTCCTTCATATGGCGGGTCGCTGACGAAGATGATCAGGACCATTTTGTAAGAGACCTTGGAGGTCACTGCCACCATCTCCCTCCCGATCGTCTTGACAAATTTAAAATGTTCTGTTACGCCGGGGTGGCAGCCTTTGACTCACCCCAGCCCCTGCCAGAGATCAGTCTGATCGTGTCGTCCGTGCGGTGGTTATTTGGCCTGCCTGGTGCACCTCTTCCACCAGCCCTGAGGAAGAGGGTCTTGGCCAAAGTTGCCCTTACAGACCCCTCTTTTGTCAACCCTCCCTCTGTCTCTATCCCGCCCTTGCTTCCCATTCCTCCTCCACCGCCTCAAGCCTCTTACTACCATCCCCCCACTGCTGGGGCTCATATGTATAGACATTTCGTGCGCCAATACTCCAGCAGTGGGAACCAACACCCTCCACCTCCCAACCACATTAACCACCACCATCACAACCTCCCCATTCTTTCCTCACTGACCTGTCCTTGAATAATTTTTTTTGTTTTTGTTTTAGTTTTGGGATCTGTAAGGGCAATTTCTGCCCAGACCCTCTTTGATATTTATGTTATTTTAAAAAAAAAATTTACGTTTTTATTAAAAGTTATTTAATTGTTTGAAGGGGGTTGGGAAAGGGTTGGAATCAGGTGGTGGGTGTGGGGGGAAGCTTGATTTTCAATATTGTTAAATTTCTTATTTTTAATAAATAATATTGTTTTATAGTTTGAAGTTGTTCCGTCCAGTTTATTTATCTAGTAAAGAAATGTAGGTCTTCATTACGAAACATATACATGTATATTGTTATATATGTCAATTAACTATCTATATGGAATTTAAATGGAAACAAAATCTGATGTAACTTCCTATATAGATAATTCATTTCTACAAAATGGCCACTGGAATCTCAGGGAGTGACCACTGGGTGGAGATAAAAAAAAAAATCACATGATTTCTTGCACCAATCATGAATACTTTTGCACTTAGTACACTATTCAGCTTGAAAAACAGTTCAAAAAGGCTGGAAAAACCGGGACAAAAACAGTCCAAAAACCGCTTGAAATGGACAGTTCCGCTGAGGCAAAAACAGAGCTGTTTTTGTCCTTTGCCCTGTGAACACACCCTTAGGGGCCGTTTACACGGCAGTGGATAAATACCGGCCAGTTTGCCGGCCGGTATTTGTCCTGTTTTGCGGCCGTCCCCACGGCCACGGGGGGGACGGCTTTTCTCCGCGATGAGCGGAAAAACAGCCCTCCCCCTCCCATTGAGATGCACATGTTCCGTCCGGAAACAGGACGGAAGATTGTGCAGTTCAATGTTTTGTCGCCGGTCCGCCGGCGACAAAACCGCCGCGGAAAACCCGTGCAGTGGGGACTGCTGCACGGTTTTCCATAGAGCACAATTGTGCTAATTTTTGGCCGGTTTTTTCAGGCGGTCTGAAAAACCGCAAACCGGCTGAAAAACCATCCGAAAACCCGTGCCGTGGGGACATGCCCTTAGGGCTTGTCCCCACGGCACAGTTTTTCAGCCAGTTCTTGGTTTTGAAAACCGTCTGCAAACCAGCTAAAAAACTTTTACTCGGACCTTAATAGAAAATCCGTGCAGCGGTCCTCACTGCACGGATTTTCCGCCCGCCGGTTTTTCAGATCGCCGGCGGTCCAAAAAACATAGAATGGTTTTCGGATGGAATATGTATCTATGTGAAGGGGAAGGGCTTTTCTGGGGGTGATGGGAACCTACACTGACATTTTACCTTGCTTGATGTCTGTTCAGAGGTGAAATGTTAGTGTAGGTTCTCATCTGAACTAAGGTCCCCTTGTCATGGTGGATGGGCTCTCGCAGTTTTAATAACAAATATACGCCAAGAACTTCAAATTTTCATGTGTCCAAAAAGTAGAGAAATGCAATTTAAAATAGTTCATATATTCACCTTGACTATTTCTTAGCGTTTGTAGAGTGCTGCTGATATTTTGTTGCTTTTGCATTGCTTTGCTGCCATAACAGTGAGCACCTACATAGTTTTTTAAACTGTTTTAGATTTGCTGATCAATTTTTATTTTTGGATTATTTACATGGGGAAGGGGCCTGCCTTTATTTTGGTTGTGCACTCCACCCCTACACACAGTCTGTTTTTAATCAGAGCAGAATGTAGCTGGTATCTTCTCTACCTGAAATTATGGAGGTCTGAACAGATACGAAGGACCACATGTATGAAAACTGTCTAGGTCTAAAACTTTCTTAGCAACCAATCAGAGCGTCCCATTCATTTTTCTAGAGCCCTATATGAAATGAAATGGGAACTCTGATCGGTTGCAAAGGGCAACAAAGTGAGTTTTAGATCTAGACAGTTTTCATACATGTGGTCCTAGGTGAGTTATATGTCAGATTAGGTTTCCACCTGAACTGTGGTACACTTGTTACGGTGCATTTGCTCTCGCTGATTTGATCTAAAATGAAGAACCTCAAATGTTCATGTATCCAGAAAGTAGCAGAAATGCATTTAAAAATAGGTCCTCTATTCACTGTTTCTTATTATTTGTAGAGTGCTGCCGATATTTTGTTGTGTTTGCACAATTCAAAGAAATCAGTTTTCTTCCTGTCTTGTTTCCTTACTGTCCAACCTTTGCAACCATATGACATTATAGAAAATACCATAGTTCCTACAAGTTGGATCTTTGAAGGTAAGGACACATCTCTGCATTTGAAGATTCTGTCCAAGTCCTACATGAATGTCCTCCCAAGAGCATATTATTGTCGGCTCTCCTGGCTGCTTGTCCTTTTGGTATTCATTATTGATTCAGTTAAATTAAAGCCTCTACCACATCTATTTCTTCTTAGTGGGAACTTTTATGTTCACTAGTTGTCATAATCTTTGTCTTTTTCATGTTGAGTTACAATCCCAATTTGTGACTATGTTTTTTGTTATTTTCATAAGCAAGTATTTTAAATCCTCTCCACTTTCAGCTAGCAATGTCATCGGCGTAATAAATACTCTCAATAATCCCTCCACCTACTCTTAGACCTTTTTTTTCATCATATAATCCCGGTTCTCTAATGAGTTCTGCGTATAGATTGAATAAATAAGGGGAAAGTATTTAGCCCTCTTAGACCTTTGCCTATTGTAAATCATCCAGTTTTGTATTACTTGTAGCCTTACTATAGACTCCTGATCAATGTATAAATTGTACATTGGAACTATCATTTGCTCTGGTATCCCCATGCTCCTCAAGCTGGACCAGAGTTTTTTACACAAAGGCTTTTCTATAGTCAATGAAGCACATGTAAACAGGCTTTTGATATTTGTTTGACTTTTCAAGTCTGCAATGATGTCCCTTGTCCTTTTCAGAACCCTGCTTGCACCTCCGGCAGTTCTCGTTCCAGGTATGGGTGCAGATGAATAATCTTCAGTAAACTCTTTATGGCATGTGGTATTGAAGTAATTGTGCAATTATTTCCACAGTTTGTAGGATTGCCTTTAAACACAGATGTTTTCCAGTCACTCGGCCATGATATTGTTTTCCATATTGCTTGGCAAAGTCTTAGGCTATGTCTACACTTTATCGGACAAAAAATGTCAGAAAGTCAACAGTTTTTTTTCTGATGCACAACCGCGGTTTTTGTCACGTTTTGTACAAAACCGTGGTCGGTTCTCTTTTTTTTGCCGTCGCCCATACAATTGATTGTATTGGAAGACGACAAAAAAAAACTTGAAGCGCCGACGTATTATACAACATGTTGTATAATACGTCGGCGCCTAAAGACGAGCGGAGAAAAGACGAGCTGTGGAGACGACAGCTTTTTTGTTCTATTAAAGGCTATGGGCTGCCTGAATGATCATATTTTCGGTGGTTTTAAAATAATAAAACTGCCTAAAATACGCTCCGGTTTCATTGCAGTAGAAACATAGCCAAATAAGTACATTAAAGGGGTTGTCACATCTCATAATTTCATAAGATACATGAATGAAATGATGCTGCTTTGCTCTGTCACTTCCTGGTCAATTACTGTCTTTTGTCTGAAAGATCAGATAACACACAAGCTCTCACACTGCTATCACAACCTGTGTGATGACTTCACTCCGTGCTATCAGATAGAACAAACAGCAGGGGAGGAGTACACAAGTTGGTCACTTGGGAAACCAGAGAGAGCTCAGAAGGTGATAAAATCACTTGTAGTTTCTCAACAAACAAAAAAAATGAACAAAGCAATATTTTTGGAAAACGTCTTCATTTAGTGTTCCCTACATGTTGAAAGCTAATCTTTGTAGCGAGACAACCCTTTAATGGCTCCATCTGACTGATGTAATAGTTTAATAGCAATGTCACCAATGCTAGTTGCTTTGTTCTTTGATAAAACTTTCATTGCTGCTTCAACTTCATTCCTTTTCACCTATGGATCATGTTCAAAATCTAGAGATTGAAATAATTGTTGATGCTCTTGTTCTTCTTGGCCTAATGATTCTTAATCTTCTCTGTGTTATTTAATATATTTACTTGAAATTTTTTAAAAATTTTCTGTTCTCTAAATTTTTTGTAAAACTGATCTTGTTCGTCCTTCTATTTCCCCTTTTCATTCATCCCCTTTCAATAAATTTCCTTGTTTCACGGGGGGTCCCCAGCCCGGGTCGGTGCAGGTGCAACCCTGTCCTTCTTGCCCCCCCCGCTCCTGGGGCGAGGCGC